>ONZH01014237.1:0-33884 GCA_900303285.1 Rhinella marina
GCTTTACACATACACAGCGCTCCCATGATTTTAATAGGTCGGCTCCGTGCCGCTGGGAATGAGCATAACGACCGTAAGTCATTTGTCTATTGTCGTTCAGTGACACATAGAACGTGACTATGAAATGGCAGCCCCCATAGTACAAAAAATGTAAATACACAAAACACAATACACACATAATAAACTTCATTATACATATAAAAACTATTTTTAATGTTTTATAACATGTTTTTTTATTTTTTCACGATAGTGTCCCTTGAAGGTAATGTGGGTGGCTTGGGAGGTGCTTTTTAGGTGACAGGTTCACTTTAAGATATTTACTAATTTCTACAAAGGAGCTGTTCTCTTCATAAACATGCAGGATGAATGCTTATTTCAGTGGGAAGAGGGATACAAGTACAGTAACTGCTACATACAGTATCAACATTACTGACTACTTGAGAATATGTGATCTACGTTAAACTCAATGCACAGAATTCCTAGGAAGAATACTAAATTTGTATAAAATAGTAAAATGTATTGATATGCATTAAAATCTCTTTATATGCAAGCCTAGCATGGAAAGCAAAAGAGAGAATTGAAAACTGTTGTGTTAAAACCCCTTAACGCCCAGCGCCGTAATAGTACGGCGCTGCGTGACGGGACTTAATGCCCAGCGCCGTACTATTACTGAGCGCTGATCGGGCGGGTGCAGGAGCTGCGCCCGCCCGATCAGAGGCCGGGGTCTGGCTGTGCCCAGGTGCCAGACCCCTGGGGAATGCACCAGCATCGGTGAAAACACCGATGCCGGTGCATTAACCCTTCATGTGAGGTGTGCCGCATGTTCAGGATGCCGAGCGGAGGCCATCGGGTCCCCGCGATGCTGGGACGGGGACCCGATGGCTTGGATGCCGTCCCTGCGAGCCTGTGCGATCCAGCGCCCTGGATCACACAGGAAGCAGGCTGTAAGTGTATTACTGTGAGTAATACACTTACAGCCAATGCATTACAATACAAAGTATTGTAATGCATTGTGAAGGGGATCAGAACCCCCAAAAGTTAAAAAAAAGGTGAAAAAAAGTTAAAAAATAAAGTAAAAAATAAAAATAAAAAATAATAATAATAATAAAAATAAAAAATAAAAACAGTGCCAAAACAGCCATTTTTTGGTCACCTTCCCCCACAAAAAGTGTAATACTACGCGATCAAAAAGGCGTATTTACCCCAAAATGGTACTAAAAAAATTGTCATCTCGTCCCGCAAAAATGATATCCTACCTGAGACAATCGCCCAAAGAATAAAAAAAATATGGCTCTTAGAAAATGGCAACAAAAAAAAAAAAAGATTTTATTCTGTTCAAAAATAAATCTATTGTGTAAAACTTTCCTAAAATAAAAAAGTTAGACATATTGGGTATCGCCACGTCCGTAACAACCTGCTCTATAAAAATATTACATGAGATGGCCCCCCAGGTGAATGCTGCAAAAAAAAACCCGAAAAACCTATGCCAAAACAACCATTTTTTCCCCTCTTGCCTCACAAAAAGTGTAATAGCAGGCGATCAAAAAGGCGTATTTAACCCAAAATGGTACCAATCAAACCGTCATCTTGTCCCGCAAAAATTGATACCCTATCTAAGAGAATCGCCCAAAAAATTAAAAAAAATATGGCTCTCTGAAAATGGCAGCACATAAACAAGATTTAATTCTGTTCTAAAATGCATCTAATGTGTAAAACTTAACAATAATAAAAATGGTAGATATATTGGGTATCCACGCATTCGTAACAACCTGCTCTATAAAAATATCACATGATTTGCCCCCTCAGGTGAATGCTGTAAAAAATTTTTTTTAAAAACTATGCCAAAACAGCTATTTTTTCACCTTGACTCACAAAAAGTGTAATAGCAGGCGATCAAAAAGGCGCATTTAACCCAAAATGGTACCAATCAAACCGTCATCTTGTCCCGCAAAAATTGATACCCTATCTAAGAGAATTGCCCAAAAAATTAAAAAAATATGGCTCTCTGAAAATGGCAGCACATAAACAAGATTTAATTATGTTCTAAAATGCATCTAATGTGTAAAACTTAACAATAATAAAAATGGTAGACATATTGGGTATCCCCGCATTCATAACAACCTGCTCTATAAAAATATCACATGATTTGCCCCCTCAGGTGAATGCTGTAAAAATAATTTTTTTAAAACTATGCCAAAACAGCTATTTTTTTCACCTTGACTCACAAAAAGTGTAATACCAAGCAATAAAAAAGTGTTATGTACCCCAAAATGGTACCAATAAAAACGTCACCTCATCCTGCAAAAAATGAGCCCCCACATAAGACAATAACTCAAAAAAATAAAAATCAATGGCTCCCACAAACCAATCCATCAAAATCTGTTCTGCAAAATCCATATGGCACTCCTTCCGTTCTGAGTCCTGCCATGTACTTGCACAGCAGTTTACCACCACATATGGGGTGTTGCCGTATTCAGGAGAAAATGGGTAACAAATTATGGGGTGCTTTTCTCCTGTTACCCCTTATGAAAATAAAAAATTTGGGGCTAAAGCAACATTTTATTGGAAGAAATGAAACTTTTTATTTTTACAGCCAAGTGTTTCCAAATTCCGTAATAGGGGTCAAAGTCGCCAGTATCCCCCTTAATATATTCTTTGAAGGGTGTAGTTTCCAAAATGGGGTCATTTTATGAGGATTTCCACTTAGTGGTACGTCAGGGTCTCTCAATTACTAAATGGTGCCTAAAAACCATTCTAGCAAAATCTGCCTCTAAAATCTGTATGGCGCTCCTTTCCTTCTGACCACTGCCACAAACCCATAGAGACGTTTACCACCACATATGGGGTATTTCTGTAAACTGCAGAATCAGAGCAATGTTAACCCTTGCTGTATTGCAAGAAAAAAAGTATTAACATGAATAATCTACCAAAAAAGTGAAATTTTGAAATTTCACCTCCATTTTCCTTTAATTCTTGTGGAACACCTGAAGGGTTAACAAAGTTTGTAACATCAGTTTTTTATAATTTGAGGGGTGTAGTTTCTAAAATGGGGTCATTTATGGGTGGGTTTCATTATGTAAGCCCCTCAAAATCACTTTATATCTGAATTGGTGCTTAAAGGGGTTCTGCAGTTCTATAAAACTGATGATCTATCCTCTGGATAGATCATCAGCCTCTGATCGGCGGCGGTCCCACACCCGGGACCCCTGCCGATCAGCTGTTTGAGAAGGCAGCGGTACTGCAGGAGCGCCGTGGCCTTCTCTGTGTTTACCGCAGGCCAGTGACATCACGACTAGTATCACTGGCCTGGGTGGGGCTAAGCTCTGTTCACTTGAATGGAGCTTAGCCCTGCCCAGGCCAGTGATACTAGTCGTGACGTCACTGGCCTGCGGTAAACACAGAGAAGGCTACGGCGCTCCTGCAGCGCCGCTGCCTTCTCAAACAGCTGATCGGCGGGGGTTCCAGGTGTCAGACCGCCGCCGATCAGAGGCTGATGATCTATCCAGAGGATAAATCATCAGTTTTATAAAACTGCAGAACCCCTTTAAAAAAATGGTTTTGGAAAATTTGGTGAAAATTTGAAAAATGGCTTCTAAACTTCTAAGCCCTCTAACGTCCTAAAAAAGTAAAATGACATTTATAAAATGATGCCAACATAAAGTAGACATATGGGGAATGTAAAATAATAACTATTTTTGGAGGTATTACTATTTATTTTGAAAACTGAGAAATTGAAATTTGGAAATTTGCAAATTTTTCCAAATTTTTGGTAAATTTAGTATTTTTTATAAATAAAAATGAAATATTTTGCCACAAATTTACTACTGTCGTGAAGCAGAATATGTGACGAGAAAACAATCTCAGAATGGCCTGGATAAGTAAAAGCATTCCAAAGTTATTACCACATAAAGTGACACATGTCAGATTTGCAAAAAATGGCCTGGGCATGAAGGTGAAAACAGGCCTGGGGTTGAAGGGGTTAAGGTAGCCTTAGTAGATTTGAGCAAGCCAGTACCCTAAAGGTATATTTAGACTGTCCAATTTTTGGAAGATTATCAGGAACAAACTTTCCTATGAATGCTCATTCCTGATATCTGTCCTTCTAAAGGTGCCACAAGAGCACCCAATGATCAAGCAAAATGCTCATTCATTCATTTGTTTCTGGACAGCAGACCATGCTGCCTAAACAGCATTCTGCTATACAGAAACAATTTTTATGAGGATAAGGCTCCATTCACACGACCGTATGTATTCCGTGTCCGTGTAAAAACAGAACAGAAGACATACGGAATGTCTTCCGTAGTGTTCCGCATTTTTGCAGACCCATTGACTTTAATGGGGCTGCGGACGTGATTTTGCGGCCAAGTATAGGACATATTTCATTTTTTTTGCGGGAGAACTTCCGTAATATACGGATGCGGAATGCACACTGTTTGCATTCCGCATTTTTTTTCTCCTATGGAAAAATGAATGAGTCCGTATGGTTCCGCATCTTATCCGCAAAAATGCGGATAAGATGCGGAAATGTACATACGGTCGTGTGAATGGGGCCTAAGTGACAGCAGTAACCACTGCTTGTTGCCATACAGTGGAGGCGATCACTGCCTGTAAATAGAGCTCTTTACCTCTACTATCAAGCAGGCAGTTATCAGGAAGGAATGCTTCATGGGTCTACTGATCTGTGCAGTGTCAATGTGCATTTGCCTTTTCCTATTTTTAATTTATCCTGGTGCATTGCATGTGTTAATGAATAAGGGAAAGGAATATATGCTTCAGTACTGAAACTGTGCTGCTTGCTATTAACTACTCATATTCTGCTGCCTGCCAGCACATTGCAAACATGTTGCTAATGTATTGATGCTGCCTACGTATTCTGAATTTTTCTGGAGTCAGTTGGACTAGATTCTGTTTGGTATTTATTTAGCCTTGTTATCACCATATGGGTATTGATACTGTAACAGTGAGTGGGTTTGGACCCACTGTGCCAACTAATCAGTTTGGTTTTGGGCTAAACCTGGGCATTATCCTGGTGGTTTCCTGGTATTCACGCTTTAACCCCTGGACAAGGATCTGGACTTCACCTCAAGGAATATATTAGGCTGCTACCTCCTGGACTATACCTGGTGTAGTTGGCTGCTGACCCAGGCAAAAAGCATAGTTTAAACACCAACAAAGGTCTCAGGGTAGGCTGAGTGCTTGCATATTATAAATAGCAATTCCAAGGTCAGGGCAGGCAGAGTACGAGCATAGTCCATGTGACAGTTCCAAAGTCGGTGCAGGCAGCAAGGAGAAAAATTGGTAGACAGACAAGGTTCGGTACACGGATATCCAGATGAGATCACCTTCACTGGTTACTAGCAAGTACATAACCTCAAAGCTCAGGCGAGGAGGTGGATCCACAGACTAGATAAATTGGGAGGCTGATCAGCAACTTAACCAGCACCTGGACAGGGGCAGGAGGAAGGGATTAATTCTCATAGTGCTAAAAGGAGTTCACTGAGCACTAGCCCCAATATGCACATGGAGAATGGAGCAATGCCTGCCCTTTCCTAGGACAGCATGACAACAACAGAAGACATGAGCTGTCAGCCTAATACGAATTGCGTACGAATTCATTGTAGTAGCGATCTTTTACTGTTTGTTCGTTTATCGTGCGAAAAAACCCGGGAAGAAAGCGGTCACCTGACCTAGTAGGCTGGGCTTGCTCTGATTGGCTCAGGCTCAGTAAGCCAGTGACGCTTCATTTCTGCTGCGACTGCTGAGGCGAGCAGAAGCACTGTTGTGAATTTGTGAAGTTCAGAGACACTGTGTTCTTCCAACTGGGGTGTAATTGTAGTGGGAATCTATCATACATATATCAGGGATACTGCAGGGCCAGGTGAGGGCTAGTAAATAATCAGGCAGGGAGAGAGAGACAGGGACAAAGACCAGCTGCAGGGCCACAGAGTGAAATAAAAAAGCTTTGGCATGGATAAGCAAAAGGGGTCCAGTTCCAGCCAGACTTTGAGCTTTAAAAAAAAGGAGAAGGTGACACAGGGCAGCGCCAGCAGTGCCAAAAGACCTGTAGCCGGAGCATCTGCTAGTAATATTCCCAATACTTGGCCGTTGTTCCACCGGGCTAACCCACCAAGGCACAACATTGTAGTGGAGGAGAAAGCAGATGAGGTAGTGGAGTGGATGGCACGCTCATCTCAGTCTCAGCCGGATGATCTGCTGTCATCTGCTGATACAGTGTCCATATGTAGCCAGGGGTCAGACTCGTCCTGCTCCACCATTCCACTCATCATTTTCTGCCACCTCTCGGGCTTCAGTGTTCCCTCCTAGTAGTGTCCCTTCAGCAATTTCTAGGAAAAAAGCCACCGAAGCCCAACTTATAATCCGGCTGTTATAGAGGACAGCCTCCCTGAGGATTTCTTAGAGGGCAGTCATATTTTGGACTGCCCAGAATTGTCAGTTGGTGGGAAACAGCCTAATTTGCAAAAATGTGTTGTGGAGGAGTCTGATGAGGAATCTGATGTGTTAGGCCGGAGGACCTGTGAAGCGGAGGAGGATTTGAGCTCAGAGGAGGAGGGTGGTACTAGTAGTGGCAGCAACAGAGGGCAGAGGCGAGTTAGGCCCAGGGCTAGTGCTTCCCTGGAAACTAGCGAGACCCCAAATATAGTGGGGCCGGCACCAGGAAGTAAGCGTGCGGGAAGCTTGGCCAGCTGTGGAGGGCGCACGTCGGGTGTGTGGAAGTATTTTACCAATCTGCCGGGGGATAGCAGTATGGCCACGTGTAATTTCTGTAAGGAGAAATTGAGCCGTGGGAAAGCCGCAAATGTTGGGACCACTGCTCTGTGGAACCATTTGAAGTGGCGTCATGCCGGCAATTTAGAGCAGCCCAATAATAGTAAAAAGCTGGTTACTTCTCTGGGGGTCCCTTCTGTCAGGCAGGCCGCATCCAGGGTCATAGCTCAGCCCGCATCCCGGGGTGTAAGTAGTACATCCACCTCATCTTCGGCCAGTGCGTGCATGTCTCCACCTCCTCTCATTCGGCAGCCGTCCATTGCCGAGTGTGTGGCCAGGAAGCAGTTTTACGCCACAAGTAATCCGACAGTGCGCAAACTGAACGGTCACCTGACAAAGTTGCTGGCTGTGCAGTCTTTGCCGTACCAGCTGGTTGACTGCCCAGCTTTTAGGGAGCTAATGGCTTGCACTCAGTCACGCTGGCAGGTCCCTAGCCGGCATTACTTTTCAAACAAAGCTATCCCCGCCCTTTACTCCCACGTGGCAGAGAATATTGGACGCTCCCTGCAGCTGTCTCTCTGCAGCACGGTGCACGTCACGGTGGACACCTGGAGCAGTGCTTATGGCCAGGGGCAATACATGTCCTTTACTACCCACTGGCTGAATGTATTTAGTGGCAGCGAGGCAGGAACCCCCCAGCAACCCGGTCAATTGCTGTTGGCACCTCCTCGTGCTTTCCAGCCAGGATTGCAGCAGAGCACCCAACAACTATCCGCTTCCACCTCCACGGGCAGTCCGCCTGCTGGAGCGTCAGGGCAGTGAGTTACCCACGCTCCTTCATATCACATGTGTCAGGTGAAACGCTGCCATGCAGTGTTAGACTTAGTTTGTCTTGGCAGTAGCAGCCACACAGGCCAGCGCTTGCTGCATTACATGAAGCAGCAAATAGCGCACTGGCTGACTCCACGTCAGCTGGAAGTGGGCAAGGTAGTGAGTGACAATGGGACAAATATAGTGGCAGCGCTGAACCTGGGTCAATTCTTGCATGCACCCTGTATGGCACATGTGCTAAATCTAGTGGTGCAAAGATTTCTAAAAACATTCACTTGCCTGCGCACAGTGCTGGCAAAGTCGCGGAAGCTTTGCACTCATTTTATCCATTCATATGTATCTTGGCACGCTCTGCTGGAACTGCAGCGTCAAAACGGTCTTCCGCCACATCGCTTAATAGGTGACGTGGCGACCCGGTGGAATTCCACTCTTCATATGTTGCAGCGACTCCTAGAGCAGCGTAGAGCAGTGGACGATTTTGTCCAGCAGCAGCCAGAATATTCCAGCATAGGGAGCAGGTGCGGCTTTGATTTCCGGCAGTGGAGGCTGGTCCGAGATGCCTGCCGTGTTCTAAGGCCCTTAGAAGAAGCCACCAAATTGGTCAGCTGGGACAGCTGCGGTATGAACGACATAATTTCAATAAAATTTGTGCTGGAAAAGACACTCACGCTCATACAGCAGAGGGCAATGGGGGAAGGAAATCCTGGCCATTTGTCTACCCGCCATGCTGTCACTGTAGGGGAGCCCCAACGCCAATGTTCCCTTGTGGAGCAGGAGGAGGATGAGGATCTTTAGTTAGAGGAGGGGGAAGAGGAGGAGGATTTTAATGAGGGTGATGTTGATGACCAGGAGGAGGAGGAGGAGACACAGGTGGAGGATGAGGATGATGACACTTTCAGGGACACAGCAGTTTCTCGGAGAGAGGCTGAGATGGAAAGAAGTGGCCTCTCAGGCACGCTGGGCAGGATGGCGAGTTGTATGCTCACATGCTTACGCACTGACAGGCGTATCCTAAACATAAGGCAGACTGATGAATACTGGCTGGAGATGCTTCTGGACCCGCGGTATCAATCCAACATGGGGGATTGTTTTCCTCCCCAGGAAAGGGAAGAGAAATTAGTCTCATTGCAGGAGAAGCTATGTAGTAATCTGGCCAGAGCTTTTAGCCAGCCCCAGCCTGCTGCCAGCTTGTCTGAGAAGGAGGTCCGGCCGAGTAATCCACCTTCTGCCACAACCAGCAGCAGACAGTTAAGCCTAATGAGTATGATGCAGGAATTTTTCTCTGCAGGCTCCCAACAGCTACAGCCAAGTGAGCAGGCCCAGATCACCCGCCTCAATGAGCAGGTTCAGGCTTACCTGCAGTCTGGCTCACAAAGCCTCTTCTCAGACCCCCTGGACTTCTGGGCAGGCAGATTACAACAGTGGCCGGAACTGTCCCACTATGCACTAGGGCTTCTTTCCTGCCCAGCCTCAAGTGTCATGTCAGAGAGGGTTTTTATTGCCGCTGGGGGGGTGGTGACACCCAAAAGGACAAATCTGTCACCAGGCAGTGTTCAAAAAAATACCTTTATAAAAATGAATAAAGGCTGGATTACATCTGAATTTCATGCTTCTCTTGCTGATGCTGGTGGTGATTAGATCAGGCCTTGCAGGGCAGAATAGTCTGAGTGTCTTACCACTGTTGCTGTCAGCCAGGCCATAATTTTACAGCCAAATGTCTTGTGTCATGTCATGGGCTGTGCGAACCCGAAGTCTCCAAAACCCTATTTCAAAACCAAACACTGTTGTCTACCTCCTCCTCCGTTTTCTACGCTTGTAGCTGTTGTTAGTTAACGTTACCCCCATAATTAATGTTTTCATGGGTCTGTTCACCACCAGGCCTTCAACCATAATGTTTTCATGGGTCTGTTCACCACCAGGCCTTCAACCATAATGTTTTCATGGGTCTGTTCACCACCAGGCCTTCAACCATAATCTTTTCATGGGTCTGTTCACCACCAGGCCTTCAACCATAATGTTTTCAAGGGTCTGTTCACCACCAGTCCCTCAAAAATAATGTTTTCATGGGTCTGTTCACCAGCAGGCCATCAATCTTAGTTTTTCACGGGTGTGTCTGATGCCCTCCTTTATGTGTAATTAAAAGTGTATCGGAGTGCCTGTTCCTTGTAATTTTTGGCAGACTTGTCACTTTGTGCATAGGCTTTATGAGTGTATGAGTCCCACAACAAGAACAATTGTTCCACAATGTGAATGAGGCCCTTCTTTATACCCCTTGTATTGGAGTGCCTGTTCTGTGTCATTTTTGGCAGCACTTGTGCGTTACGTACATATATGTTTCCTAACAATATTTCTTCACAGTATGTCAGGAAGGGGTTAAAGGTGTACAAAAACATCAAACCACAGGTTATATACCTATTTTATATTAATAATAATAATAATAATAATAATAATAATAATAAAATAACTTTTTGAAAACAGAAAAATACAAAAAATAAATAAAATAAAAATTAAAGCGGATGCCGACATGCCGCCATCATTTGCTGCAGCTCCAGGTGGTCCAGCTGGAGGCTGCGTAGGAGGCAGGTGGCAGCGTGGAGCTTCATGCCAAATTGCTGTATGGCGGCCTCCATCTCGAAGTCAGATGGTATGTCTGTAGGGGTGGAAACAGGAATATAATTAGTATGCAATATCAAGTTAAAGGGGTTGTCCCACGAAAAATATTCTAAACTTTCAAAGCAGCACCTGGATCTGAATACTAGTTGCATGTCATGAAATATTTTGTATATCTACTAGAACTGACTCAGTTATTCAGTGAAATATATTTTTAAATAATGAGCCATTTTTTTTTCTGAAATTTTCTTTGAACTGCTCACTGAGAAGGCCGCACATGCTCAGTTTAAATCTTCAACTGCCTCCTGTCCTGAGCTGTGATAGGGAGAGATGGACATGAGTCCTGACATGCAGCAGAATAGACACTAGTCACACTACTATGTAGCAGTAATTGGGGCAGATCTCTGGATCTATGTGAGGTGCAGGGCTGTTTCTCGCTTTGTTAAAAAGAGATTGCGAATGTACTATAATTGTAACACCCCAGTGATGGTCTGGACTTCATTTCACTCGACGACCCTCAATTATTCCACCTATCATTTTTGCAGCCAGAGCCACCGCCTGGGGCCTATTCGTCCATCAAGGTAGGAACACCGTGACACATACCCCAGAGACACTGTAGGCCTAAAATACCCTTGGCACTCCTACACTGGGACAAGAGAGACATCTCCTTAGAGGGCCCTGGAGGGGAAGGGTCGCCCCACTGCAAATGGCGTCTGAGCGCTGCATAATATGATTCACATTTTTGTTAAATATTTTTGGGGTAACACAAGTTTATACTTCTTTAACTAACTTGATTTTAAAATTATTGTGATATGTCGGCTTCACTAACCACTTGGAGAACATAATGTGTACACAGTCTAGTTATCAATAACATGTTGGGTGGCATGATCCTAGTGCTTGAAAATATTACACTTCTGTGAATTAGGGGTTTGTACTTACGGGACACCCATACTGGGTGGTCTTCCCATGGGCCTGGGGAAAATCGATATCCCCCTGACGGTTGGAGCTATAAAAGATAAAACATAAAATTAGCTTGTATTTTGAAGACAGAAGGGCCACCCATTACACTTTTTATTTTACCTACCTTCTGCCTCTGGTAGCTGGGCTGGGGGTGTATGAGGGCCAGGTGGGGTCCTCTCAGGGTGGGGTGGAGGAGGGGCAGAGGTGGCAGCAGCTGTCAAAATTTAAATAATGGCATTACATTCAACTCAAATGAACAGTTGTAACTTCTGATGTTGATACATCTGAATAGTTTGGGGCTGGATCCCATTCCTAACCACTAGTGCTCTTATATCACTGCTGCTGCACTCCCACATAGCCTGGATTAAAAATAAATTAAATATGTTTACACTTACTAGAAGGTCCTTCAGGGGCCGTCCGGGCACGTCCCTGCTGTCGACGTCGCTGACGTTGCTCTGCAACATAAATCCATACACAATTGTTATGATGACCGTTTTAATACTAACACTGTATACTACTATGAAGATATTATGGGTGAGAGGAGGGCGATATGATGGGGAGTGAAGGGAACATAGAATATCTGGGGTGCATATTTGATGGAGGAGCATTTGTTGGGAGGGGTGGGGGGTTGAATGAATGAATAAAAGATGTCTGTGTGTCACATTCTGCAGGTACAAACATAACAAATATAAATACAGCACATACAATGCACTAGTATACCATAGCTCCAGTCCCAACCGTTCCGGATTCGGCAGGACAGTCAGGATTTTAGCGGCTGTGTCCGGGAACGGGTGGCTATGTCCCGTGGTCAGCTGTCTTTGCATCCATAGGAAGCAGAGACGGGTGACGGTAAGCAGGGAGCAGTCCCTTCACCTTCCCCGACGTCCAATATAATGTCTCCTTGTGGCCCCCATACAGTATAATGTCTCCTTGTGGCTGCCCCCATACAGTATAATGTCTTCTCCTTGTGGCCCCAAGTGTTTTTTTCTTCTAAATGGGTATTTATTGTGATAAATTTCTTAATATCGTTATCGTGGGAATATATTTTAAATCACCCACTCCAGACACATTAGCTGCAGCATGAGCACATCTTTGAGTCTGTGTGTAGGAGGAGGAAGCGCTAACTATGAAGGGGCATATAAGGGTACTTTCACACTAGCGCTAGAGATCCGGCGGGCTGTTATGGCCGGGAACAGCCCACCGGATCTGTCCGGATCCGGCATTTGCCTGACACAAAAGGGAGAACGGCCAGCACCATTAACAATAATGGGGGACGGCGCTGATCCGACCGCTATCCGCAAGAACGCCGGGAATTGGCAGGACAAATACCGTGGAACAGCCTGCCAGATCAATGCCACATATGTGAATGTAGCCTAAGGCAAATTACTGGGAAGGGGCACGTATCTGAGAATACCTTCACTTGTTTGGCTAGGGCTGCGCGACACATAGTGCACAACTACACTCGCGACAGTGTTCGCGACAATTTTTACAATGGAAGTCTATGGTGTTGACTGCGACATGCGACATGCTGCGACTGCGACACGACAGTCGCAGAAAAACCCATCCTGGATGGACTTTTCTGCGACTGTCGTGTCGCAGTCGCAGCATGTCGCATGTCGCAGTGCGACACCATAGACTTCCATTATAAAAATTGTCGCGCGACATTGGTGCGACACAATGTTGCGCGACAAATGTCGTCGTGTAGCCCTAGCCTTTGAGTGGAGTTAGAGGCATGGCCTAGCATGAAAGAAAATTGCTGCAGCGCACTACGCACTCCCACGTTGTCCTATACGGTTTTCTTTAATGGCACTGGTACATATACAATACAGACAGTAAACTAATTTTTTAACATGCTACTTATCAAATATTTTTGATTACTCACCCTCTCGTATCTCATCCCGGATCAGCCTTAGCCGCTCTGGGCACTTCAATTTGAGGTCCGACCACTTCCTCTGGACCTGGCCCGGGGTCCGCTCACTCTGACAGTGATGGCGCAGGCCTTGTATCACCCGCTCCACTATTTATTTTTTTCTTGGTGCGGGTGTTGATGGGTGCCACTGCCATCATAGCCCAGCTTGTCCATCTTCTGGACCATGTACTTTAGCTCTTCAGAGCTGAATGGACACGAACGCCTGCTTGCCGTTGCCATCTTGCAAAATTCGCTCTGACTCTGAGGTTCGTACGCCACGACCTAGCGTTGTGCGTGCATTCGCAAGACTTATATTCGTACGCAACAGTGTATAGATTAAAAGCGTATAAAGTTGCGTACCTTTTGAAAAATGAACGTTCGTTATTAGTGAGCGAATATTCGCAAATAGCACATAATAACGTATATTTTGTACGCAAATACAACGAATCTATTCGTCGAATATACGAATTTTAGGAAAAGTTCGGCGAATAATTTTTTGCATGATTCGCTCATCTCTAATACATATATATATATATATATATATATATATATATATATTTATATTTATAGTTAGAGAGAGAGAGACTAGTGCTCAGTGAGGTGTAGAATATTATGAATGAGACCTTTATTGGTGACATTTGTAGATGGGAGGGCTCTCTCTGAGTCCATTCAGTTTGCCACTGCTCCTCTGGATCTGCAAGTGGGTGCGCTTCACTCAGAGAATATTTCCTTGCTGGTTCTCCTAAAGTCCAGAAGTCCTCTGCTGCTGGGACTACCATGGTTACAACAGCACCATGGTTACGTCCAGTCCTGAATTGGAAATCTGGTGAGGTTTTACGTTGGGGGTAAACTGTTATTTTAAATGCCTAACTCCTGTACAAGCCTGTCAATGTCCTTCAGTGCCACATAATCTCCAAGGCCTGCACTTGAGGTGGTTAGTTGAAGTTATATAGAGGTGCTGGCCTCTAAGTAACGTTGGCATTTCCACCGCTTATTCTAAATGTAAGACAGCTTCCTACCATTTTCTATGTCTAAACCAAGCATAGAAAATGATGAATGAGACCTTTGGTGCACTTCACTCAGAGAAGATTTCCCTGCTGGTTCTCCTGAAGTCTACAAGTCCTGTACTGCTGGCACTACAATGGTTACGACAACATAGTCCAGTCCTGAATTGGAAATCTGGTGAGATTTTATATTGGTGGTCAACCTGTTATTCTAAATGCCTGACTCCTACACAGCTGGTCTGACATCTTCCACTGCCACATAACCTCCAAGGGCTGCCAGAGGCTTATAGTTTTGCTGACATCTTTGCTCAATCCCAGCCACCTCATCATCCTTATGACTGCCCTTGACAGGCCAGGTAGTCATTATTCTTTGCAAGATTTGATTTTCTTTTGCATTTCTGGTCCACGGATAAGAATGCTAAAGCAGACACTCTGTCAAGATCCTTTGATCCCATTGATTAAGAGGAAGAGCCGCAGTACTTCATTGATCCTGCTGTAGTTCCTGTTTGACTGAAGTGTTCCTCCTGGAAAGACATATGTACCTGAGTCTAAAGGAAGACTGATTTTGTCTTGAGGACATGGTTCTAAGGTAACTGGGCATCCTGGTAATTGTAAAATAGCAAATTTAATATCTCGTTATTATTGTTTGTGTTCTATGATTAAGGATATCCCTAAGTTCGTGTTTCTTTTTGCACCACCTGCACTAAGAAAAAGACCCCGAAACAAAGGCCCTCTTGTCTTCTTTGTCCTTCACCCATTTCTCAGGCTCCATGGCAGCACATAGCTATAGACTTGCCTTCTTCCTAAGGATATACAGTCATCTGGGTAGTTGTTGACTGGTTTTCCAAAATGGCTCATTTTGTTCCTATGCCTGAATTACCTTCAGCCAGTCAGATGGCTAAGAAGTTTATTGATCATATCTTCCATCTCCATGGATTTTAACGGCATATAGTGTTCGATAGCGGGGTCCAGTTTACATCAAAATTCTGGAGAGCAATTTGCAAATTCATGGATGTACAGTGCCTTGCGAAAGTATTGGCCCCCCTGGAACTTTTCAACCTTTTGCCACATTTCAGGCTTCAAACAAAAAGATATAACATTTTAAATGTTTGGTGAAGAATCAACACCAAAAGGGGCACAATTGTGAAGTGGAACGAAGTTTATTGGATCATTTAAACTTTTTTTGTAATAATAAAACTGAAAAGTTGGGCGTGCAAAATTATTCGGCCCATTTACTTTCAGTTCAGAAAACTCAATCCAGAAGTTCATTGAGGATCTCTGAATGATCCAATGTTGTCCTAAATGACTGATGAAGATAAATAAAGTCATGGCCAAAAGTTTTGAGAATGATACAAATATTAATTTTTACAAAGTCTACTGCTTCAGTTTTTATAATGGCAATTTGCATATACTCCAGAATGTTAAGAATGAAGAATGATCAGCTTAACAGCAATTACTTGCAAAGTCAATATTTGCCTAGAAAATTAACTTTATCCCCCAAAACACATTTCAACATCATTGCAGCCCTGCCTTAAAAGGACCAGCTAACATCGTTTCAGTGATTGCTCCATTAACACAGGTGTGGGTGTTGATGAGGACAGGGCTGGAGATCAATCTGTCATGATTAAGTAAGAATGACACCACTGGACACTTTAAAAGGAGGCTGGTGCTTGGCATCATTGTTTCTCTTCTGTTAACCATGGTTATCTCTAAAGAAACATGTGCAGTCATCATTGCACTGCACAAAAATGGCCTAACAGGGAAGAGTATCGCAGCTAGAAAGATTGCACCTCAGTCAACAATCTATCACATCATCAAGAACTTCAAGGAGAGAGGTTCCATTGTTGCCAAAAAGGCTCCAGGACGCCCAAGAAAGACCAGCAAGCGCCAGGACCGTCTCTTAAAGTGTTTCAGCTGCGGGATCGGGCTACCAGCAGTGCAGAGCTTGCTCAGGAATGGCAGCAGGCAGGTGTGAGTGCATCTGCACGCACTGTGAGGCGGAGACTCTTGGAGCAAGGCCTGGTCTCAAGGAGGGCAGCAAAGAAGCCGCTTCTCTCCAGAAAAAACATCAGGGACAGACTGATATTCTGCAAAAGGTACAGGGAGTGGACTGCTAAGGACTGGGGTAAAGTCATTTTCTCTGATGAATCTCCTTTTCGATTGTTTGGGACATCTGGAAAACAGCTTATTCGGAGAAGACGAGGTGAGCGCTACCACCAGTCTTGTGTCATGCCAACTGTAAAGCATCCTGAAACCATTCATGTGTGGGGTTGCTTCTCAGCCAAGGGAATCGGCTCTCTCACAGTCTTGCCTAAAAACACAGCCATGAATAAAGAATGGTACCAGAATGTCCTCCGAGAGCAACTTCTCCCAACCGTCCAAGAGCAGTTTGGCGATCAACAATGCCTTTTCCAGCATGATGGAGCACCTTGCCATAAAGCAAAGGTGATAACTAAATGGCTCAGGGAACAAAACATAGAGATTTTGGGTCCATGGCCTGGAAACTCCCCAGATCTTAATCCCATTGAGAACTTGTGGTCAATCATCAAGAGACGGGTGGACAAACAAAAACCTACAAATTCTGACAAAATGCAAGCATTGATTGTGCAAGAATGGACTGCTATCAGTCAGGATTTGGTCCAGAAGTTGATTGAGAGCATGCCAGGGAGAATTGCAGAGGTCCTGAAGAAGAAGGGTCAACACTGCAAATATTGACTTGCTGCATTAACTCATTCTAACTGTCAGTATAAGCTTTTGTTACTCATAATATGATTGCAATTATATTTCTGTATGTGATAAAAACATCTGAAAAACACACATTAAAAAACCAGAGGGCAGCAGATCATGTGAAAATATAATATTTGTGTCATTCTCAAAACTTTTGGCCATGACTGTAGAATCCACCTGTGTGTAATCAAGTCTCCGTATAAATGCACCTGCTCTGTGATAGTCTCAGGGTTCTGTTTAAAGCACAGAGAGCATCATGTAGACCAAGGAACACACCAGGCAGGTCCGTGATACTGTTGTGGAGAAGTTTAAAGCTGGATTTGGATACCAAAAGATTTCCCAAGCTTTAAACATGCCAAGGAGCAATGTGCAAGCGATCATATTGAAATGGAAGGAGTATCAGACCACTGCAAATCTACCAAGACTCGGCAGTCCCTCTAAACTTTCATCTCAAACAAGGAGCAGACTGATCACAGATGCAGCCAATAGACCCATGATCACTCTGGATGAACTGCAGAGATCTACAGCTGAGGTGGGAGAGTCTGTCCGTAGGACAACAATCAGTTGAACACTTCACAAATCTGGCCTTTATGGAAGAGTGGCAAGAAGAAAGCCATTTCTCAAAGATATCCATAAAAAGTCTCGTTTACAGTTTGGGAGACACACCAAACATGTGGAAGAAGGTGATCTGGTCAGATGAAACCAAAATCGAAATTTTTGGAAACAATGCAAAACGATATGTTTTGTGTAAAAGCAACACAGCTCATCACTCTGAACACACCATTCCCACTGTCAAACATGGTGGTGGCAGCATCATGGTTTGGGCCTGTTTTTCATCAGCAGGGACAGGGAAGATGGTTAAAAGTGATGGGAAGATGGATGGAGCCAAATACAGGACCATTCTGGATGAAAACCGGTTGGAGTCTGCAAAAGACCTGAGACTAGGACCGAGATTTATCTTCCAACAAGACAATGATCCCAAACATAAAGCAAAATCTACAATGGAATGGTTCAAAAATAAACGTATCCAGGTCTTAGAATGGCCAAGTCAAAGTCCAGACCTGAATCCAATTGAGAATATGTGGAAAGAGCTGAAAACTGCTGTTCACAAACGTTCTCCATCCAACATCAAAGAGCTCAAGCTGTTTTGAAAGGAAGAATGGGCAAGAATTGCAGTCTCTAGATGTGCAAAACTGATAGAGACATACCCCAAGCGACTTGCAGCTGTAATCCCAGCAAAAGGTGGCGCAACAAAGTATTAATGCAAGGGGGCCAAATAATTTTGCACGCCCCACTTTTCAGTTTTATTATTACTAAAAAAGTTTAAATGATCCAATAAATTTCATTCCACTTCACAATTGTGACCCACTCGTTGATTGTTCACCAAAAATTTAAAATATTATATCTTTTTGTTTGAAGCCTGAAATGTGGCAAAAGGTTGAAAAGTTCCAGGGAGCCGAATACTTTCGCAAGGCACTGTATCTCTGGACTCTTCCAAATACCATCCACAGTCAAATGGGCAGGTTGAACGAATCAGATCTTAACTAATTATCTCCATCACTTTACCAGTGCACATCAAGACAACTGTATTGATCTGCTTCCACAGCAAAATCCCCATTCTTCATTGTTTATGGTCATCCACTCAGGATTCCTATTCCTGTCTCATCCATGTCTGATGTTCCAGCAGCAATTTCTGGCAAGAGACCATGACTGCACTAGAGAGAGCCACAGTCCGGATGAAGAAGTTTGCCAATCGCAAGCTAAGTTCTCCTCCGCAGTATGCTCCAGGTGACAGAGTATAGTTTTTCTAAGTATATCAATTTAAATGTGCCTTCCTATAAACTATTTCCTTGATTTCTCTGACCCTTCGAAGTTATCAAAAAATTGAACTCTGTATGCTATAAGTTGCGGCTCCCTGCCTCTTTGAACATACCCAACTCCTTTCACGTCTTACTTCTCAAGCCCCTGGTCCATAAAAAAGACTCCAAAGGTTCCAAGCCTGCTGCTGCTCAAGTTAATTCTGAACATATTTAAAAGGTAAAGGACATTCTCAATATGAAGAAAATCAGGAAAAAAACACACTTTTTGGTGGACTGGAAAGGTTTTGGTCCAGAAAAGAGGTCATGTGAGCCTCCGAAAATATTAATGCAACTCTTCTGATAAAGAAGTCTATGATAAGATCTGGGTTAAAGAATAGGGGGGTACTGTTATGCTGGCGGGTCACGTCTGCTGTCAAACTGCTGTCCTGCGCAAGCGCAGGCATCACTCCATTCTCCAAGTGCGTACTGGGACTAGTGCTCAGTGAACTCCTTTCGGCACTAGGAGAGTTAATCCCTTTCTCCAGCCCCTGTCCAGGTGCTTTTTAAGTTGATGATCAGCATCCTATTTAGCTGGGCTCTGTATCCATCTCCTCACCTGAGCTTTAATGTTTTCTACTAGTTAGTACCAAGTTCAGGTGATCTCGTTTGAATTTCTGTGTGCCAAACCCTGTCTGTCTTCTGATTCTCATCCCTAATGCCAATCAACAATAATAGAATACAGAGGTTACTTACTAATATGGCGCTTGAGTCACACGCCAATGCCAGTTCATCCATATGGCTGATGAGAGGGGAAATAGGAATTACGTATAATGCGCAGTTCCTGTTACACAGCCACCATAAAGCCATGGGGCACAGTGAACGTCATCATGCTTCCCAAGCAGACGCAGTACCTGGTATATTAGAATTGGGAATAAAAGATATACATGCCCATCTTTTTTATTGAACACTTCACTAGATTTATAGAATCGTAGAGAATTAACCCAATGTGATCAAATAACTTACATTACTAGTTAGGGATATTTGGCTTGTGGGTGAAATTTCATGATTAACCTAAAATGCACTCTAACCTTTACATGTGAACTTGTAGGAAAAAGTAGAAAAAGGAGCTTAAAGGAGTTCTCCAGGCTTTTAATATTGATGACCTATCCTTGGGACCCAGCAACCCCACCGATCGTCTGTATCAAGAGACAGCGCGCGGAGTGTGCATGTGTCGTCTCAGGTCCCCTTTCCTGCTGATGCTATGTCTGTGGCAAAGCAGCAGCCAGCAGGAACAGAAAAGGGAGATGGCACGTGCACACTGCGCACCATATCCTTATGTAGCTGATCGGCACGGGTGAGGAGTGTCGGACCCCAGCAAATCTAATATTGATGACCCATCATGAGGATAGGTCATCAATATTAAAAGCCTGGAAAAATCCTTTAACGGCAAAATTCACAACAGGTGTTTGATCCATGAGTCGCCCAATAAATTTCCTGGTTCACTTACAATTGGTATTTAAATATTCCTCCTCATCATGCTGTTCATATTTTGACATCATGGGACCATGACGACAACTAACAATTGACCAACAGTATCTCGCCACTGCAAGGCTTCAATCAGGATGTTCTCAGACAGACGTGGTCACTGAGTAGTGTCACAGAGTGTCATCAACAGGTTGCAACAGAGATACAAAGAGACTGGAAGAGTCACAGAAAGGCATCTTTTGGCCATATCCCACACTGATGACTGTTTCATTGTGAACAATGCCCTGTGGAACTGGATGATGGATGCCACACAACTCCAGGCACATTTAAGGGAGGTGAGAGACACCCAAGTGTCATGTCAGACCATTCTAAACCATTTACATCAGCATGATCTGTGTACTAAATGACCTGTAATGTAATGGTACAGTGACAAGCCATACTACTTGAATAACATAATTAATCCAGTCATTGTGCCTCTGCATGAACAACACAGGCCTAATTTTATGTTCATGGATGACAATGAGCCAGCTCATTGGGGTTTCATCATTAGGGAGCCGCTGCTGGAGACTGGGGTACCTCAAATGGAGTGGACTGCACTGCACTTTCTCCAGACCTGAATCCCATTGAAAACCAATGGGATCAGCTGAGTCACCATATAGAGGCTCTTAACTCTGGAAGGAGCCCAGAACCTTAATGACCTGGGGGCTGCGCTTCAAAAAGAGTGGGATGCCATGCCTCTGCAGATAATAAGTCGACTTGTGAACAGCATGAGATGCCGTTGTCAAGCTGTAATTGATGCTCAAGGACACATGACAAGTTATTGAGATTGACATTTTTTATATTACCCACAACTATTGTTGGCTTTTCTTTCAGTAAATTGAGATGAGGAAATCACCATTGCATGCTTCTACTTAAATGCCGTACTTTTATGATATAATATTACTGTAGTGTGAACATTTTAGGTTTTCCATATATTTCACCCAAAAGCCAAACATGCCTAACTTTTTGTAGTAGTGTATGTAAAATTTATATAGTGTATGTGATCAATTATGAGAGATGTAAATAAATGGAAATACAGGTGAAACAAAAATTGAAAAAGGTAGAAAATGTGGACAAATATGAATGCAAAACTAATATAAAAAAGATAAAAAAATGAGGTATGAATTAAATATTAAAGCAAGAAAAACCTACAAAAAAGTTGAAACTGACAAAAAGTAATAATAAATGAAATAATAAATAAAATTTTACTAAAAATCAGCTAATGAAAATCAGACATTGATTTTGAATTGTAGTTCAACAGAATAATTTATAAAAACTAACTAATGAAACTGGCCTGGACAAAAATGATGGTGCCCTCCTATTGCACAAACATTTCAGGTAATCACTGCAATCAAGCATTTTCTGTAACTGTTAATAAGACTTCTGTCCCTGTCAACAGGTATTTTGGCCCACTCCTCATGAGCAAATTGTTCTAGCTTTCTCAGGTTTTAAGGGTGCCTTCTCCAGACTGCATGTTTCAGCTCCTTCCACAGATGTTCAATAGGATTTAGATCAGGGCTCATAGAAGGCCACTTCAGAATAGTCCATAGCTGTGTGTTTTGGGTTATTAACCTGTTGGAGGACCCATGACCTAGGACTGAGACCAAGCTTTCTAACACTTGGCAGAATACCTCGACAGTCTTGAGATTTCATTGTACCCTGCACAGATTAAAGACACCCTGTTCCAGATGTTGCAAAGCATCCCCAAAACATAACCGAGCCTCCTTTATATTTCACAGTAGGTACAGTGTTCTTTTCTTTGTATGCTTCATTTTTGCATCTATGAACATAGAGCTGATGTGACTTGACAAAAAAAAAACCTCCAGTTTTGTCTCATCTGCTCGAAAGAAGCTTTTTGGCTTTTCAATATGCATTTTGGCAAATGCCAATCTTGTTTTTTTATAATTTGTTTTCAACAGAGATTTCCTCCTCAGTCGTCTTTGGCTAAGAGACAGATGGATGGCATGATCTGACACTGATGTACCTTGACCTTAGAGTCCACCTCTAATCTCCTTGGAAGTTTTTCTGGGCTCTTTGGTTACCATTCGCATTATCCGTTTCTTCAATTTGTCATCAATTTTCCTCTTGCAGCTATGTTCGGGTTGGTTGGCTGCAGACCTGTAGACCTTAAACATCTATATAATATGTGCAACTGTAGTAACAGGAACATCACGCTGTTTGGAGATGGTCCTATAATCTGTACCTTTAACATGTTTGTCTATAATTTTCTTTCTAATCTCCCAAGACAACTGTCTCCTGAGCTTTCTTTGTTCCATGTTACACAACATGAAACCAAACAGCACAGTGACTACGTTGCACCCTTTAAATAGGCAGAGTGACAGATTAAAAGTTTGAAGACACTCGTGATCCTAGTCACAATTCAAAAGCAATGTCTGATTTTCATTAGCTAATTTTCAATAAATTTCTAACTATTATTACTTTTGTAAGTTAGTCTGTTTGTCTGTTCTTTATGCATGGCCAAACAACTGGACTGATCTGCACCAAATTTGGCACATAGGTACAACAAGGAAGGAAGGTTTTTATAAAGGTCTCAGCTCTCTCAGATGTACAGTTCTTCCCAAAAAATGCAAATATAGCACCATCACATGACCCATATTAGCCAATAGAAGTTTGCAGGTATTTCACTCGTAACTGACATACACACAGTCACATGACCCTTATTGGCCAATAGACGCTTCCAAGAGTCTTGACATACACATAGTTTTACACCAGGTTTCCAGTACAACTCTGCCATTTCTCTTTACTGTTATAGGTTACTGTTAAAGGGGTACTGTGGAGGTTACATATAAGCGAACCTGGCAAGATTCGGTTCGTCTCAAGTTTGCCACATTTGTTCATGTGTGCAGTACTGTAGGCCAGGCGATGCCTACAATAATCATCACATATATATCAACTGGTCTCCATAATAGAAATAGTACCCATCCAGAGTTTCTCCCTAAGGCATCGCAACTAGAAAAGCTGTTCTTATCTCCTTAAATCTGATAAAGGACTTTTGCCCCGAAAGAACTAGTTGCAGATGTGAGGCTGGATGAGCTGTTTTTCTTTTAGCTTTGCTATATAAGCATGTTTGAAAGGCAGGATGGTATTGCTGCCAATCTACTGTGTGAAAATAATGTAGCACTCATACATGATGTGTTCTCCTTACTGTTTACCTTCTTGCTGTGCAATACAAAATAGTTATAGCTCCTGCTGTCTCAATTCACCTCAATGGGATGGCTCCTTCCTATTCACCTGAGGATGTATCATTATTATAACAAACAGACAACACCTTCAGCAATTTTAATTCACTAATTTGGATCAATTTCAGATGAACCAGAGAGACCTTCAAAGTACCATTCAACTAAAAGTGAGACAAGAGTATTACCCCACATGCAGAAGCCCAGGGAGATGTGAATACAGGAAGAGCACACTGGATCTGAAGTAAGTTAATTTATGTCATGCTTCATCTGAGATCTGATGAGGAATGGGGGTCTGATCTGAGGGCTCATGGGCAAGGGGGCCTGATTTGGGGGCCTAAAATTTAGTGTGGTGATGAGTGATTCTGGTTCATTCTGCCATTACTGTTAATAGTGGTGCATACCTAGATGTATTTTAATATGAATCCGAACATGGAGTTGTGGCACTTGCCACAATCATCAACTAATCCAGGTTTGGATTCATTATGAAATACATTTATGCCTGCACCACTACTCACAGTAACGGCACATGCATGAAACTTATATAGTCTTGAGATAACAGCAGCCATCTTTAAACAGTCTCATTGGAGCAAATACATTTTACTGTATATACAGACACTGGATTGTAATTAAATTCAGTTATTGAGTTGAACAAATCAGGTTCATCGAAAGCAGGACTGACCAGATTCGTTCATCACTAGTTTAGTGACATCTGCAAAAATATAGTTTACTTTGAAATCCCTTTTTGGATATATTATAATGGATATATTAAAGTGAGTAGAGCCAAATACTGACACGTGTGGTACCACTATTGACGGTATTGGTGACCCAATCTGAGTATGTACCATTAACCCCTTCACGCCCAGCGCCGTACATGTACGGCGCAACGGGACGTGACTTAACACCCAGCGCCGTACAGGTACGGCGCGCTGATCGGGCGGGTGCAGGAGCTGCAACCCCCCGATCAGCGGCGGGGGTCCGGCAGTGCCCAGGTGCCAGACCCCTGGGGAATGCTCCAGCATCGGTGAAAACACTGATGCCGGCGCATTAACCCTTCATGTGCCGCGGTCAGCGCTGACCACGGCACATGAGGTGTGCGCATATTCAGGATGGCGAGCGGGGGGGCCATCGGGTCCCCGCGCTGCTGTGACGGGGACCCGATGGCTTGGATGGCAGCCCGATGCCTTCCTTAGGCATCGTGGCTGCCATCCCTGCGAGCCTGTGCGATCCAGCCCCCTGGATCGCACAGGAAGCAGGCTGTAAGTGTATTACTGTGAGTAATACACTTACAGCCAATGCATTACAATACAACAGTATTGTAATGCATTGTGCAGGGGATCAGACCCCCAAAAGTTGAAAAAAAGGTGAAAAAAAAGTTAAAAAATAAAGTTAAAAAAAAAAAATAATAATAAAAGTTTCAAGTAAAAAAAGAAAAACGCCATTTTCCCCCCAATAAAGTAAAAAAAATGTTAAAAAAAAGAAAAAGTAGACATATTAGGTATCGCCGCGTCCGTATCGACCGGCTCTATAAAAATATCACATAATACATCCTGCCAGGTGAACACAGTAAAAAATAAAAAATAAAATCAGTGCCAAAACAGCCATTTTTTGGTCACCCTCCCCCACAAAAAGTGTAATACTACGCGATCAAAAAGGCATATTTACCCCAAAATGGTACTAATAAAATCGTCATCTCGTCCCACAAAAAATGATACCCTACCTAAGACAATCGCCCAAAAAATAAAAAAAATATGGCTCTTAGAAAATGGCAACACAAAAAAAAAGATTTTATTCTGTTCAAAAATAAATCTAATGTGTAAAACTTTCCAAAAATAAAAAAGTTAGACATATTGGGTATCGCCGCGTCCGTAACAACCTGCTCTATAAAAATATTACATGAGATGGCCCCCCAGACAAATTCTGTAAAAAAAGTGTTAAAAAAACTATGCCAAAATAGCCATTTTTTCCCCTCTTGCCTCACAAAAAGTGTAACAGCAGGCGATCAAAAAGGAGTATTTGACCCAAAATGGTACCAATCAAACCGTCATCTTGTCCTGCAAAAATGATACCCTACCTGAGACAATCGCCCGAAAACTGAAAAAAATATGGCTCTCTGAAAATGGCAACACAAAATAAAGATTTTATTCTGTTCAAAAATGCATTTAATGTGTAAAACTTTCCAAAAATAAAAAAGCTAGACATATTTGGTATCGCCACGTCCGTAACAACCTGCTCTATAAAAATATTACATGAGATGGCCCCCCAGACGAATGCTGTAAAAAAATTGTTAAAAAAAACTATGCCAAAATAGCCATTTTTTTCCCTCTTGCCTCACAAAAAGTGTAATAGCAGGCGATCAAAAAGGCGTATTTTACCCAAAATGGTACCAATCAAACCGTCATCTTGTCCTGCAAAAATGATACCCTACCTGAGACAATCGCCCGAATACTGAAAAAAATATGGCTCTCTGAAAATGGCAACACAAAATAAAGATTTTATTCTGTTCAAAAATGCATCTAATGTGTAAAGCTTTCTAAAAATAAAAAAGTTAGACATATTGGGTACCGCCGCGTCCGTAACAACCTGCTCTATAAAAATATCACATGATTTGCCCTCTCTGGTGAATGCTGTAAAAAAAATTTTTTAAAAAACCATGCCAAAACAGCTATTTTTTTTCACCTTGACTCACGAAAAGTGTAATACCAAGCGATCAAAAAGTCTTATGTACCCCAAAATGGTACCAATGAAAACATCAGCTCATCCCGCATAAAATGGGCCCCCACATAAGACAATAACTCAAAAAAATAAAAATCAGTGGCTCCCGCAAACCATTCCATCAAAATCTGTGTTGTAAAATCCATATGGCGCTCCTTCTGTTTTGAGTCCTGCCATGTGCCCCCACATCAGTTTACCACCACATATGGGGTGTTGCCGTATTCAGGAGAAAATGGGTAACAAATTATTGGGTGCTTTTCTCCTGTTACCCCTTATGAAAATACAAAAAATTTGGGGCTAAAGCAACATTTTATTGGAAGAAATGAAATTTTTCATTTTCACAGCCAAGTGTTTCCAAATTCCGTAAAACACTTAGGGGGTCAAAGTGGTCAGTACCCCCCTTAATATATTTGTTGAAGGGTGTAGTTTCCAAAATGGGGTCACTGTTTGAGGGTTTCCACTGTAGGGGTACGTCAGGGTCTCTCAATTACAAAATGGTGCCTAAAAACTATTCTAGCAAAATCTGCCTCCAAAATCCATATGGCACTCCTTTCCTTCTGACCACTGCCACAAACCAATAGAGATGTTTACCACCACATATGGGGTATTTCTGTAAACTGCAGAATCAGAGCAATGTATATTGAGGTTTAGTTTGCTGTTAACCCTTACTGTGTTGCAAGAAAAAAATTATTAACATGAATAATCTACCAAAAAAGTGAAATTTTGAAATTTCACCTCCCTTTTCCTTTAATTCTTGTGGAACACCTCAAGGGTTAACAAAGTTTGTAACATTCATTTTTTATAATTTGAGGGGTGTAGTTTCTAAAATGGGGTCATTTATGGGGGGTTTCATTATGTAAGCCCCTCAAAATCACTTTATATCTGAATTGGTGCTTAAAAAAATGGTTTTGGAAAATTTGGTGAAAATTTGAAAAATGGCTTCTAAACTTCTAAGCCCTCTAACGTCCTAAAAAAGTAAAATGACATTTATAAAATGATGCCAACATAAAGTAGACATATGGGGAATGTAAAATAATAACTATTTTTGGAGGTATTACTATGTATTTTGAAAGTAGAGAAATGGAAATGTTGGAAATTTTTCCAAATTTTTGGTAAATTTGGTATTTTTAAAAAAAATAAAAATGAAATATTTTGCCAAAAATTTACTACTGTCGTGAAGCACAATATGTGACTAGAAAGCAATCTCAGAATGGCATGCATAAGTAAAAGCGTTCCAAAGTTATTACCACATAAAGTGACACATGTCAGATTTGCAAAAAATGGCCTGGGCAGAAAGGTGAAAACAGGCCCGGGGTTGAAGGGGTTAATTACCATTCTTTGTTTTTCTATCCCTAGCAGCAATTTATATCCTAATAGAACAAATCTATACAACAGCTAATAATTAATAATGCTCTCTTTTTATCCCTGCCTTCATTGTCTGTGTTTGTGCAACATTAGATACATTTTGTCAAAAGATGTTACCTTACTGTTACTCACTACAGAAACCTTATTGGACTTGTTTGGTTGTAAAGAAATCCTTTTAAGCTTACTGCAGTGATGTAGCAGAGCCAGGAAGGTGCTGTGGACAACAAAGTGTGAGCAATCCTAGTGTCTGTCCTGTCTATGACCACTCTGCAATGTGATCTTATCACAGACATGTTTATTCCAGCCAGACCAACAGGTCAGGAGCTTTAACCCCTTCTGAGCTGTCAGTATGGCTGAGGTCAGTGATATCAGCAGCAGTCACTGATGTCATCTGTAAATATGTGCCCTCTCCTTCCTGCACACTGTATATAGTGATATATGATGCCCCCAGTACAGTGATATGTGATCACCACTTTATACTGTATATAGTGATTTGTGACCCTCTGTATACAGTAATAGTTGAACCCACCACCACCACCATACACTGTATATACTGATGTGTGACCCCCCACCACTGCATACAGAGATCTGTGAACCCCTGTACAGTGACCCTCTTTATACTGTATATACAGATGTGTGACCCCCTGTACATTATATATAATGATGTGTGACCCCCTGTACATTATATATAGTGATGTGTGACCCCCTGTACTTTATATATAGTGACTTGTGACCCCCCTGTACGTTATATATAGTGATGTTTGACCCCCTGTACGTTATATATAGAGATGTTTGACCCCCTGTATGTTATATATAGCTATTTGACTACACTCATTTTCCATTTTTTCCCAGATAAAGGGTAGTCATATATTCATAGATGATTGATGGGCTGTCAGCTGGGAGCAGGTCGTATGATGATAGACAGGAGGCTCCTCTGTATGTCAACAGATCGATTTGTGCAGTCCGTGCACCTAAACAGGAATCTATGACAGCTCAGAGCTGCCATAGATTTCTGGCTTCATTTGAGTCAGAAAACTGGTGAAAATGAACATAAATTTGTTGGGGTGACTGGTCACGCCCTGTCTATGCCATTGTCATGCCCTTTAACCCCTTCAGCCCCGGGCCTGTTTTCACCTTCATGCCCAGGCCATTTTTTGCAAATCTGAGATGTGTCACTTTATGTGGTAATAACTTTGGAACGCTTTTACTTATCCAGGCCTTTCTGAGATTGTTTTCTCGTGACATATTGCACTTCATGACATGTCATAAATTTGAGTCAATATATTTCACCCTTATTTATGAAAAAATACCAAATTTACCAAAAATTTGGAAAAATTTGCAAATTTCCAAATTTCAATTTCTCTACTTTCAAAATACACAGTAATACCTCCAAAAATAGTTATACATTCCCCATATGTCTACTTTATGTTGGCATCATTTTGTAAATGTCATTTTACTTTTTTAGGACGTTATAAGGCTTCAAAGATTTGAATCAAATCTTAAATTTTTTATAAGATTTCCAAAACCCATTTTTTTTAATGACTAGTTCAGATATAAGGTTACTTTGTGGGGCTTATATAGTGGAAACTCCCCATAAATCACCCCATTTTAGAAACTACACCCTCAAGATATTCAAAACTGATTTTACTAACTTTGTTAACCCTTTATGTGTTCCATGAGAATTGACGGAATATTGGAATGAAATTTCAAAATTCCATTTTTTTTAGCAGATTTTAAGTTTTAATCCAATTTCCATGAAACACATCAAGGGTTAACAACAAAAAAACCCCACAAACTCTATTACCCCAATTCTGTAGTTTACAGAAACACCCCATATGTGCTCGTAGCCCAATGTACTGGTGCACAGCAGGCTTCACAGTGGAAGGAGCGCCATATGGCTTTTGGAGAGCAAAATTAGCTGGAATAATAATTGGGAGCTATGTCGCACATGAAGACCCCCTGAGCTGGCCCTACAGTGGAAACCCCCCAAAAGTGACCCCATTTTGGAAAGAGCACCCCCTAAGGAATCTTTCAAGGGGTGTGGTGAGCCCTTTGAGCTCAATGGGTTTTCCCAGAATTAGGATTCACGCGGAAGTGGAAATGAAAAATTGCAATTTTTTGACAAAAAAGTTGCTATACACCCACATTTTTCACATTCACAAAGGGTAACGGGACAAAATGCACCCCACATTTTGATCACCATTTCCCCCGAACACGGCAACACCCCATATGTGCTCGTAGCCCAATGTACTGGCGCACAGCAGGAGTCACAGTGGAAGGAGCCACCATATGGCTTTTGGAGAGCAAATTAGCTGGGGATAATAATTGGGAGCTATGTCGCACATGAAGACCCCCTGAGCTGGCCCTAACAGTGGAAAACCCCCCAAAAAGTGACCCCGTTTTGGAAAGAGCACCCCCGTACAAACATTTTAAGTTGGTAGAAAGGGTACTTTTTAGCAAACTGGAGTCTCACAGAAGGCAGAAATGCAAGTAACAGCATTTCAAAGCACAGATTTGGTGAAAATGAAAAATTACAAGCAGACCCCAATTTTTCATATTCACAAGGGGTTAAAGGGAGAAAATGCACCCCAATACATGTTCCCCATTTTTCCCCCATTAAAACAACACCCCATTTGTGCTGGTAACCCGCTGTATGGGCGCACAGCAGGCCCCTAGAGGCAAACTGCAAAATATGTATTTTGCAGATCAGAATTAACAGACATGGTTTTTTAGGGCCATGTCTCATTTAAAAATTTCCTGAGGTCCCCAGAAATTAAAAAACCCCAAGAAATGACCCCATTTTGGAAAGAGCACCCCGTACGAACATTTTAAGTGGTAGAAAGGGTACTTTTTAGCAAACTGGAGTCTCACAGAAGGCAGAAATGCAAGTAACAGCATTTCAAAGCACATATTTGTGAAAATGAAAAATTACAAGCAGACCCCAATTTTTCACATTCACAAGGGGTTAAAGGAGAAAATGCACCCCAATACATGTTCCCCATTTTTCCCCCATTAAAACAACACCCCATTTGTGCTGGTAGCCCGCTGTATGGGCGCACAGCAGGCCACCAGAGGCAAACTGCAAAATGTGGTTTTTGCAGGCTGAATTTAACAGACATGGTTTTTTTAGGGCCATGTCTCATTTAAAAATTTCCTGAGGTCCCCAACAACCAAAAACCCCAAGAAGTGACCCCATTTTGGAAAGAGCACCCCTGTACGGACATTTTAAGTGGTAGAAAGGGTACTTTTTCACAAACTGGGGTCTCACAGAAGGCAGAAATGCAAGTAACAGCATTTCAAAGCATAGATTTGTGAAAATGAAAAATTACAAGCAGACCCCAATTTTTCACATTCACAAGGGGTTAAAGGAGAAAATGCACCCAATGCATGTTCCCCAATTTTCCCCCATTAAAACAACACCCCATTTGTTCTGGTAGCCCGCTGTATGGGCGCACAGCAGGCCCCTAGAGGCAAACAGCAAAATATGTATTTTGCAGATCAGAATTAACAGACATGGTTTTGTAGGGCCATGTCTCATTTAAAAATTTCCTGAGGTCCCCAGAAATTAAAAACCCCAAGAAATGACCCCATTTTGGAAAGAGCACCCCCGTACGAACATTTTAAGTGGTAGAAAGGGTACTTTTACAAACTGGAGTCTCACAGAAGGCAGAAATGCAAGTAACAGCATTTCAAAGCACAGATTTATGAAAATGAAAAATTACAAGCAGACCCCAATTTTTCACATTCACAAGGGGTTAAAGGAGAAAATGCACCCCAATACATGTTCCACTTTTTTTCCCATTAAAACAACACCCCATTTGTTCTGGTAGCCGCTGTATGGGCGCACAGCAGGCCATCAGAGGCAAAAGCAATATATTTTTTTTTTAGGCCAGAATTAACAGACATGTCTCATTTAAATCACTCCTGAGTCCCCAGAAATTTAAAAAAACCCACAAATGACCCCATTTTGGAAAGAGCACCCCTGTACGGACATTTTAAGTGGTAGAAAGGGTACTTTTTCACAAACTGGAGTCTCACAGAAGGCAGAAATGCAAGTAACAGCATTTCAAAGCACAGATTTATGAAAATGAAAAATTACAAGCAGACCCCAATTTTTCACATTCACAAGGGGTTAAAGGAGAAAATGCACCCAATGCATGTTCCCCAATTTTCCCCCATTAAAACAACACCCCATTTGTGCTAGGTAGCTCGCTGTAGGCGCACAGCAGGCCACCAGAGGCAACTGCAGCCAGACATTTTTTTTTAGGCCAGTCTCATTTAAAATTTCCTGAAGGTCCCCAAAACCAAAAACCCCAAGAAGTGACCCCATTTTGGAAAGGCACCCCTGTATGACATTTAAGTGGTAGAAAGGGCACTTTTCACAAACTGGAGTCTCACAGAAGGCAGAAATGCAAGTAACAGCATTTCAAAGCACAGATTTGTGAAAATGAAAAATTACAAGCAGACCCCAATTTTTCACATTCACAAGGGGTTAAAGGAGAAAATGCACCCAATGCATGTTCCCCAATTTTCCCCATTAAAACAACACCCCATTTGTGCTGGTAGCTCGCTGTATGGGTGCCAGCAGGCCACCAGAGGCAAACTGCAAAATGTGGTTTTGCAGCTGAATTTAACAGACATGGGTTTTTAGGGCCATGTCTCATTTAAAAATTTCCTGAGGTCCCCAACAACCAAAAACCCCAAGAAGTGACCCCATTTTGGAAAGAGCACCCCTGTACGGACATTTTATGTGGTAGAAAAGGATACTTTTTCACAAACTGGGGTCTCACAGAAGGCAGAAAATGCAAGTAACAGCATTTCAAAGCACAGATTTGTGAAAATGAAAATTACAAGCAGACCCCAATTTTCACATTCACAAGGGGTTAAAGGAGAAAATGCACCCAATGCATGTTCCCCAATTTTCCCCCATTAAAACAACACCCCATTTGTGGCTGGTAGCTCGCTGTATGGTGCGCACAAGCAGGCCACCAGAGGCAAACTGCAAATGTGGTTTTTTGCAGGCTGAATTAACAGACATGGTTTTTTTAGGGCCATGTCTCATTTAAAAATTTCCTGAGGTCCCCAACAACCAAAAACCCCAAGAAAGTGACCCCATTTTTGGAAAGAGCACCCCTGTACGGACATTTTAAGTGGTAGAAAGGGTACTTTTTCACAAACTGGGGTCTCACAGAAGGCAGAAATGCAAGTAACAGCATTTCAAAGCACAGATTTGTGAAAATGAAAAATTACAAGCAGACCCCAATTTTTCACATTCACAAGGGGTTAAAGGAGAAAATGCACCCAATGCATGTTCCCCAATTTTCCCCCATTAAAACAACACCCCATTTGTGCTGGTAGCCCGCTGTATGGGCGCACAGCAGGCCACCAGATGCAAACTGCAAAATGTGGTTTTTGCAGGCTGAATTTAACAGACATGGTTTTTAGGGCCAAGTCTCATTTAAAAATTTTCCTGAGGTCCCCAACAACCAAAAACCCCAAGAAGTGACCCCATTTTGGAAAGAGCACCCCTGTACGGACATTTTAAGTGGTAGAAAGGGTACTTTTTCACAAACTGGGGTCTCACAGAAGGCAGAAATGCAAGTAACAGCATTTCAAAGCACAGATTTGTGAAAATGAAAAATTACAAGCAGACCCCAAATTTTTCACATTCACAAGGGGTTAAAGGAGAAAATGCACCCAATGCATGTTCCCCAATTTTCCCCCATTAAAACAACACCCCATTTGTGCTGGTAGCCCGCTGTATGGGCGCACAGCAGGCCCACAGAGGCAAACTGCAAAATGTGGTTTTTGCAGGCTGAATTTAACAGACATGGTTTTTTTTAGGGCCATGTCTCATTTAAAAATCTCCTGAGGTCCCCAACAACCAAAAACCCCAAGAAGTGACCCCATTTTGGAAAGAGCACCCCTGTACGGACATTTTAAGTGGTAGAAAGGGTACTTTTTCACAAACTGGGGTCTAATAGAAAGAATATGTAGGGATGGTGAAAAGTGGATATGCAAGATACAGAGACTAAATGTGAGGTGTAAAGTGATAAAATTTCAGGGTGCATCAGGGATGAAACTAATCCATGGATTGGTGGTAGATTCTGAAACAATCCTTGATGCACAGGCCAGGTTTTTCAGTGCACGATTCGCAGTGGTATATAGTGTCCTTCCTAATCCCCCTTTTAGAACACACCCTGCATCGCTTTTGGGTTCTTCCCTTTCCTCGCTGTCTGGGGAACTTCACCAGGGAAATGTTGTCCTGGTACAACTCGGGCACCGTAACCTGAAGAAGTACTGGGGGCCTCTTCTGCTTGGTTGGGAAAAATTAGGGCCTTGATCACTACTTCTTGAAAGTGAAGGAAAGTTCCCGTGTGCCCTGCAGATTTATAGAGCACGTACGCATTGTACATTGCCGTCTGTACAAGGTGTACGGCTAGTTTTTGTACCACACTTTGGTTTTTCGTGTGGCATTGTAGGGCTTCAGAACTTGATCTGAAAGATCAACTCCTCC
>ONZH01014238.1:0-78343 GCA_900303285.1 Rhinella marina
TTCATGACTAAGTTCACACTTCAGTTTTTTGGTCAGTCATTGCCATTAGTTATTGTGAGCCAAAACCATTAGTGAAGCCTCCACAGAGATAAGGTCTAATGATTTGATTTCACCCTGTTCTATGTTTTTGACCCGCACCTTGTTTTGGCTCACAACGACTGATCAAAATAAGTGACCAAATAACAGAAGTGTGAACACAGCATAATTAATTTGTCACAAATTTAATTTTTTGTGAAATTTCTGCGAAGCAGCCAAATCAAATTTTTCATAACTTTGCTCATCACTATTCAGTATCTTAAGAAGACCCTATTACTTCAAGGTCAAGTGAAAACTGACTGCAAGAACAAGCTTGTTTTGATAAAACCTTTGCAAAAAAGTTCTGAATGTTGCTTATTATGAGAACCAGCATGGTAGTAGAAATAGCAATTTGATAGTTTAGATAGTACTCTAGAATCTCACCTTCTACAACTTTTTTTATTCTAATTTTGGCTATTGGAAAGTGCATGAACCCATTCGTCCATATGGAGTATCCATACCAAAATACTTAGGAGCCCGGGGTATTCACAATCCAAATAGTCTCTTTCATGTGTATATTTTTTGTCATTTAACTGTTATTCAAGATGGTTTTGAAAGAATGGAGCAATTTAGAACTGCCTGAAATATGTGATTACTTTAAGGAAAATCAGGGTATTTAGTCTAAAGGGAATGCCTTAAATCTCAATTTGAGAAAGGTGAAGGGATTCCTCAATGTTTTGGTAATGCTTAAGTGTATTTATAGGAGATGTTAAGTTTAGTACAAGAATCCTTGGCATCTTAGTTATCAGAAAACATTTGATATTTACATAGTACTCATATTACTTTTTAATGATATATAAAAGTTTACAGATTTTTTACACAATGCAATGGGCTATATGGCTGATATAGAGAAAGGCTTCATAAGATAACATGCTGAAACTCTAAAAGACATGTAACAGTAATAATAATGGTCGAAAAATATGTAATATTATTGGTAATATTCAGTGAAAAAGAAAATCACAGTGTGGGACAGTATTGTCAGGCAGATCCTTTTATTTTTTTAAAGCTGCTACTCCAATTTAAACTGAAGGACAAAGAAAAATTCACCCATGGATTCACTGTGGAAAGCATAAACTTGACAAGGTGTAACAAGGTTTAGGGCCAATGGCAAAATTTGTAATAGGGTCTCCTAACACCCTCCAGTAGCAAGTTCAGATTATTTTGATAATGCACATGGTGTAACAGTACATGAATAATACACAGTGATGTCACCGTACATGTTAATGTGCACAACAATGTTTCATGGATACTGCACACAGTAGTATCATGGTGTATGGATGGTTTTATTCAGTGATATTACAGCACAGAAATTATACAAACAGTGATGTGACAGTGCAGGGAAAAAGCACACCATAATGTAGCACAGGAATACATACCTCACACTAAAAAGGTATATGCAGTGATTTGACAGCACATGAATAACGTAGAGAAGGGACAATGCACACAGCAGAGGAACAAATGAGATGCCATAGTAAACTGTATATGCCCTTTTTCAAAGCCATCCTTAGATCTGAGTGTACAGTAAATGGTCTTCCTGACTTGTTTGGTTCCCTAGCAGCTGCTATGCCTGCTACCCTGGTAGTTAGTCCATGCTGTCAAAATTAGTTCATCAAAAATGTATTATAGCTCCTATATTTATGGAAACTAAATGGTTCTTCCAAGTCAGGGAGGGGACTTTTAAGAGAGGGTAGTATTTATGGATAAAAAGCAGGATAACTATTACCCAGTTCATTATTTATTCTAAAGGGGTTATCCGACAGGTTTCAATTGATGACCTATCTTCTGGATAGGTCATCACTATCTGATCAGTGGGGTCCGACACCAAGGACCCCTGCTGATTAGCTGTTTGAGAAGGTACTTTCGCAGCAGATAGGTCATCTGTAAAATACTCTTTAAGGATGAGACATTTTTCAAAATTTAGTATATATGCCAAGCATACTATTAAGTATAACATTTTCAAGAGCTGTACATGATTTATATATTAATTACCTATCATCAGGATAGGTCATAAATATCTGATTTATGGCATACTGATCAGCTATTGGAAGGGGACATGGTGTTTGGGCATTTGCTGTGACCTCTTCTCTGGCCTGTGACCTCGTGTCCATCATGTGTCCATGGACTAAGCTGAAATACAAAGCACAGCTGCTATACAATGTGCAGTGCTGAGCTTGGTTTGGTATGAAGCGGTCACAACAGTTGTCTGAACATTTTGGCCTCTTCAAACAGCTGATTAGCAAGGGTGCTGGTAGTCAAACCTCCACCAATCAGATATTGATGACTAGTGTTGAGCGAATCGAAGTATCCAAAGTAGAATTCGATCCGAATTAAAGAAAAAATTCAATTTGTGCAGTGTCCTCAATCAAGATGGCTGCAGTGGCCTCTAGGCGATCAAATGGATAAGGTGAGGTTTAAATCGGGAGTAGCGTGATTAATGTTAACCGTTATTGCGCCAACTACATACAAAGAAATGCGCTTTGTGATAAAGTCATTCGTCACAGAATGAATTTCTTTGTGAAATTTGGCAATGCTGCCGAATCATATTTTTCATAAAGTTGCTCATCTTTAGAGATTACCTATCCTGGAGACAGGACATCAATATTTCCTGGACAAACCTTTTAACAGTATTAAAAAACAGTTATCACATTTCTTACTAACAGCATTAAGAATTACAGTTTTAATTGGAGAATTATGTTTTCACTGGTACAGGGAAATTATTCAGCTGCCATACAATAAACTATCATACAGGATTCTTTCCTGTATAAAATTGGCTCTAACCTAGGGGTTTTATTTGACCTGTTTCTGTTCTTAGGCAGGTGATGGATTTTTCTTGAATTTTTTCAACCTGAGTAACTATGTAACTAACTTCCTTATATGAGCAATTTGTTGCACTGCATATTAACGTAACTCCCTGAGTAATAAAAGGAAGAGAATGGAGAAAATCATTTGGTTCTCAGCCATTACAATGTGTGTGTACTTCGTATACAAAAATATTTTGCGACCTTAGTTTTGTCTTACTTGTCGCCAGGTTGGGTGTAATTCTTGGAATTTACTTCTGTGCAAAAATAACTAGCTTGTCTACTGTTTATGTGTGTATGTTTAAGCTAAAGCAAACATCCTAACATTTGCACTGGTAACAGTTTCTTTTGCTTATGACGTCTGCATTCTACAGTGGTTTCAATCACTAGTGCCAGGATACATTTGCCAGCTGAAACGTTCAAGTGCCACGTGATAAAGCTCCATGGCACAGTCTGAGGTTTATAACCACTGTACGTCTGTCTGGAAATGTGTAGACTGGGAACATCTTCCAGCACATACCCTTTTGGTCTTAAGCAAATAAGGTTATTTTAACTCATGGTAGAAAGATGACTTTACGTAATTGAGATTGAACAGTTTGGTTACAATAATAGAACAAAGGTTTTATATTTCTAACAATGTCTCATAGTCAAGCTAGGATTTCACTAAAGGAAAGTAAAATAAAGTAAGGATTTAAAAGGTCATTGAATTTAAAAAAAAAAATAATAATAATTAATGTGTCATAGAGACATAGCAAAAGTTTTGATTGGTGGGGATTTTGATCGGTGACCCCCGTCTTCTCTCTCACTGTTCTTGGTGGAAGTCTCACCACTCAGAGTCCTACTGATCCAAACATTTGATATGTCTTTATGACACATGCCTCTTAATATTTGTGTTGCATCTGTCCAGGTCTGTGCGCCAAAGCGGAGAGTTCCTGATATAGAGCTCCGCCATAATATACATACCAGTTTACTAGCATAGATTATAATACATTTAATGTACTGCCTACTCCTACCCCTCACCGCTTGCACTTTAAAAAGTGGCGAATAGTGAATAAAACTCCCAAAAAAGTTGCAAAACCTTGTGCAGCAGCAGTGTGTGCCACAATTTGTGACATTTTGGTGGCAGCTTTCTGGCGCAGAGGGAATGATAACTGTCCTCTATACTTTATATATCTAAAGACTAAACGTTTTTCAAAAAATCACTTCCGCTGAACAAAGAGCTGTGAAATAAATGCTAAGTGTATGCAAGTATTTAACCATTGTATACTAAATATACACTATATACAATTAGTATTCAGTAGCTTCTGTACTTGTTTGCTTTTTTCGACCTACAGTATGTGTCTAGAACCTAATCATTATATACTTTATTAACATACTTTAATATGTCTTTCCCAAACACCATTTTCTTTTTTTTTTCTTTTCTGAATGTTGTGTCACATTTTTTCTTATGATCTATCTTAGAACAAAAAAAGCATTCATAGAGACACAGATTAGCTCTAAGCAATACTAAATACAGTCCTGCAGTTGGTGCCAGGTGTCAATGAATAGTATGAATTAAAGCAGAGATAAAAGGAATAGATGTCCCTTTTCATAACATTCCTGCCTGTTGATGCTAAGATATTTGACATATGCTTTGCAAGGTATGATTTCAGTCAATGTCTGGAATACTTCTTCCATAGTGCCAAATATCTGAATGTAATAATGCATAGGAAGTTAAGTTACCGGTTATTTATATAACCACACTGAATAGAACAACTCAAGTTTCTACAGAAATTACAGCTTCTCAAAATTTACTACTAACTGTGCCAAAATAAATATGTCCTCCTTTAATTTGCCATGTGCAGTGATGGAATAACATTCCCCATCAGCCTATATGTACAGAAAGCTTTTCATTAAGGTACTGCTTCATCTTTCTACCACTATCTGTACATTAACACAGACAGAATATGACCCCATCTATTTCATGTAATACAGTTTTATGTTTTCATTTGGCAGCTTTTACTTGCACCCTAACATTCGGCGTTAGAGGCCACACCTAAACTTCCAGACTAGGATGAGGGTGAATTAGCCTTTTATGTGATATATGGAGTGAGTTCCTTCTGCAGCTGCCAACTTCAGAGCTATGTGGGTCTAAAGTGACCAGAAAGTGCTAGAGTGATGAATGCTGCCTAAATCTTGGGCATACTTCAGGTTTTCCAAACAAAATTCTTGCACAGATTAGAGGCCAATCTAGCAGGCGAGTCAAGCCAATTAAAATAGTCAATGAAATGGTTCAAAGTGTTTTCACTGGCAAAAAATATGTAACTTTAATGAAAAAAACAAGACACTCCTAAAAAAACATTCTGCTTTTTTAGCAAATTTGTTTTCATTTCATAATGTTATCAAGAGTAGTCAGTTAAACCCATGTGTAACTTACTATTCACTATATATAAAGTATATGGACAAAGTTATGTGACCAAATAAAAATGATAAAGAAAAAGTTTGTCAGCGCCCCCTGCAAAATGCGCAGGTGTGCATTTCCATAGCTGAATCTACAAAAGCAAAAGAAAACTCAATACAACAGCACTCTGTATTAAATGAATATGAGCAAATATATTTTGATCAAATGCAGTTGTGTACATCCACCACGGTAAGGTGACCTCATTTTGGACGGGAACCTACTCTATGATACCTCTCTCTATGCCATCCGGCCTCTTAATTCAAGGAAAGCAGCCTCCACATATATACTTTGTCTGCTCTATTTGTTACCTCTCTGTGCCATGAGGCCTCAAGAGAATTCAGAGAGAGCAGACCACAGCTATATACGGCACCAATACAAAGCAGCCTATGGAACGGATGGGTTAGTTGGGAGTGCACAACCAAAATGGAGACAGACAAACCTCCAAATGCATACAGGAAAGACAAAGTTAGTTAGTGCCCCCAGCAAAACAAAGTAAATGTGTAGGTGATTGTTGCTATGGCTGAAACTACAAAGGTAACAGCAAAAGAAAACACAATGTACAGGAGTCTGCAAACATAGAAGATATGGACTAATACTATATTAACTATAGAAAATTAATATGAGGTAATTAACAGAGAGTTAACAGATGGAGCAGACACAGTATATATTTGGAGCCTGTTTTCCCTGAATTAAGAGGCCGGCTGGCACAAGGAGAGGTATCATAGAGTAGGCTCCCATCCAAAATGATTGGCAAAGTGATGGATGGGAACAAATATTTTTTGATCAAAATATATGTTTTAAGTACCTAACAATTATTTTATGAATATTTATTTCACTAAATATAGTATTGGTCCATATATGTTTTACTCGAACATCCCATTCTTTATGACAGTGTTAGACTAAGCTTCCTTGGGCCTACTAAAGGAAATTAATTTTGAGGCCAAAGTCCTATATCAGTAATAAAGTTTAATAGTATTGGCTCCAAAGATAGCTCCAAATGTTTTTTTTTCTCCTTCTCATTTAGTAGCCAGTATGACTTCAGAACTTTGGTATACTGGATAATCTTCTGGTACTCTGGTAGGCCAGTTTGAGCCTTCATTGTTGAGATTTTTTTAAGACTGGCATCTTAATAAATTAGGAGTAGAGATGAGCGAACATGCTCTTCCGAGCTTGGTGCTCATTCGAGCATTAGGGTATTCGCATATGCGCGATAATCGGACGAGCATATCGCGATCCTCGAGGAAATGGCAACTTCCTCTTCCTGCATGTTAGGCGCCTTTTCTCAGCCAATCAACATGCAGGAGAGTCTTTGGTACCTACTAGCATCACGTGGGGCCCCTACAAGTCGATAGCAGGGATTGGCTGGCCAGATCAGATGACCTGGGAATATAAGAATCTGGTCCAGCGCTGCTCGCGTCAGACGCCGTCTGCATGAGATTAGGGATAGAGCTGCTGTCTGTCAGGGAGAGTGTTAGGGCCTGAATTTAGATGTTGGTTAGGCAGGAATCATGCTCAAAGAACCCAACAACCCTTCTAAGGGCTACAAGCACCTTTTTTTTTTGGTCTCCTCCTGGCTGCTGGCTGGGACTTGTAGTGCAGCTACCGCCATCTTGGCTGCACACTGTGCACAGCGACTGGTGGCAGAAGGGACAGCACGTGGTCCACACAGACCCAAAAGAAATTGCCCAAAGTCCTCTCAGTACTCATTTTTGCTGGTGCTGCTGCTGTACCTTGGCTTGCTGGGATCTGTAGTGCAGTCTAGGGAATACGTTTTTTCTATCATTTCTATACCCTACAGTCCAGTGAACAATTATGTAGTGTACTGTACAATAGCTTCAGTCTAGGGAATATGTTTTTTCTATCATTTATATACACTACAGTCCAGTGAACAATTATGTAGTGTACTGTACAGTAGCGTCAGTCTAGGAAATACGTTTTTTCTATCATTTGTATACACTACAGTCCAGTGAACAATTATGTAGTGTACTGTACAGTAGCGCCAGTCTAGGGAATACGTTTTTTATGTCATTTCTATAGACTACAGTCCAGTGAACAATTCTGTAGTGTGCTGTACAGCAGCGTCAGTCTATAAAATACGTATTTTCTTAGTTATATGTACTACGGTCCAGTGAAAAATGGAGTGGTTTGCGGTAACATAGGCGCCATTTAAAGACTACGTTTTTTCTCAGTTATATGTACTACAGTCCAGTGAAAAATGGAGTGGTTTGCGGAAACATAGCTGCAATTTAAAGACTACGTTTTTTTCTCATTTATATATACTACAGTCCAGTGAACAACTCTGTAGTGTGCTGTACAGCAGGGTCAGTCTATAAAATACATATTTTCTCAGTTATATGTACAACAGTCCAGTGAAAAATGGAGTGATTTGCGGTAACATTGCCGAAATTTAAAGACTATGTTTTTTCTCAGTTATATGTACTACAGTCCAGTGAAAAATGGAGTGGTTTGCGGTACAATAGCCGCCATTTAAAGACTACATTTTTTCTTAGTTATATCTACTACAGTTCAGTGAAAAATTGAGTGGTTTGCGGTAACATAGCCGCCATTTAAAGACTACGTTTTTTTCTCAGTTATATGTACTACAGTCTAGTGAAAAATGTAGTGGTTTGCGGTAACATAGCCGCCAGTTAAAGACTACGTTTTTTCTCAGTTATATGTACTACAGTCCAGTGAAAATTGGAGTGGTTTGCGGTAACATAGCCGCCATTTAAAGACTACGTTTTTTTCTCAGTTATATGTACTACAGTCCAGTGAAAAATGTAGTGGTTTGCGGTAACATAGCCGCCATTTAAAGACTACGTTTTTTTTTTATTTATATATACTACAGTCCAGTGAACAATTCTGTAGTGTGCTGTACAGCAGCGTCAGTCTATAAAATACATATTTTCTCAGTTATATGTACTACAGTCCAGTGAAAAATGGAGTGGTTTGCGGTAACATAGCCGCCATTTAAAGACTAAGTTTTTTCTCAGTTATATGTACTACAGTCCAGTGAACAATTCTGTAGTGTGCTGTACAGCAGCGTCAGTAAATAAAATACGTATTTTCTCAGTTATATGTACTACAGTCCAGTGAAAAATGGAGTGGTTTGCGGTAACATAGCTGCCATTTAAAGACTACGTTTTTTCTCAGTTATATGTACTACAGTCCAGTGAAAAATGGAGAGGTTTGCGGTACAATAGCCACCATTTAAATACTACGTTTTTCTCAGTTATATGTACTGCAGTCCAGAGAAAAATGGCGTTGTTTGCGGTAACATAGCCGCCATTTAAAGACTACGTTTTTTCTCAGTTATATGTATTACACTCCAGTGAAAAATTTATTGGTTTGCGGTAACATAGCCGCTAGGGATGAGCGAACCGAACCGTAAGGAACCAGATTCGTTACAAACTTTGCCAAAAGTTTGGTTCGTCACCGAACCAAACTTTGAGAAAGTTCGTAACGAATTTGGTTAAAATTATAATGGCGACGCAAAACTGTACTTTTTTCACAGAATAGACCAGGATACAAGGGATTATTACTCCTATCCTGGTTTTCTGTGAAAATCATGATGTGTGACGTCACCCCACAGCCAAAAAAAAGTAAAAAAAGTTTAAAAAAAAGTTATAAAAAAAGTTTAAAAAAAACTGAGGCTCCATAGTCCAATCCGTTGATTCACCTTGGCCAAGCGTTCTTCCCAAGACTTGAGGGCTGCGCCTTCCTTCCCGAACCAGACTCCGAGGATCTTGATGAAGTCTGGTTTCACGGTAAAGGGGAAGGGGGCAGAAGAAGCCAGTTGCCAGTCCCCGAAGAGCATGGCTTCCGACTTCCCGCAGTTGACTTTGGCCCCTAAAGCTTGTCCGAACTCCTCGCAGGTCTGGATGAGTGCAGTCACCGAACGCCGGTCAGCGCAGAAGACGGTCACGTCGTCCATGTACAGCGAGCACTTGACCTCGAAGTGTAGACTCCACGAAGAGTTCTATAACACAAACAAAAAGGAGAGGTGATAGAGGGAAGCCTTGTCTGACCCCGGAGCAAACCGGAAAGGGGTCAGTCTTCCAGCCGTTCACCAACACCGTGCTGCAAATATCAAGGTACATCAGGTTAACAAACTAACAGAACCTCTCACCTTTGGGCCACCTTCTGCCAGGGAACTCTTGGCAAACTTGATCTGCCCTTAGAGTCTCTACCACTTTTTAGTGATGAGGAGGAGGAGGAGGAAGTCCACTAAAGTCAACGGGTGAAACGTACTGAGACTCCAGAGGAGGTGTTGGCTGTATGCTCCTGTCCCGTGACCGAGAGTACACGCTACACGTTGCTGCACTGCTGGGTGCCGTCAACCCCGTTTAGCCACAACAAAAAAGTTTTAAAAAAAAAGTTTAAAAAAAGGTATAAAAAAAGTTTAAAAAAAAAAAATAAAAAGTTAAAAAAAGTTAAAAAGCCCATATTAGGAAAGGCTCTGGCTGTTTCAATCATCCCTCTGGTTTCATGTCTCTCCTGGCTAGAAGCTTTAGCTGACAAAGTGAGGTCACCATCCTGTAAGGTTTTCTCCGCTGTCACATCCAATTGGGTATCCTTGTGGACTCCCAGCCTTTCAGGGATTTCATGGCGTGTGCGCACCCCAGATGGCGAGTCTGCCACTACATCTCTGGCAAAGCTGTCCCATCACTGCACAGTAATGTTCAGAAAAAGGTTGGCGACTCATTGGGACTCTCGGTGTCCAAGACCGTGCACCTGAGTGCTGATGTCTGGTCCTCTAATTATGGGCAAGGGCAGTACATGTCTGTTACTGCCCATTGGGTCAACATCCTCCCAGAAGACCATAAGGAAGTTGGCCCATTCTTGCCACTGTCACCTCCACGGTGCTTTAGGGGGCCAGCAGTGGGAAGCACAAGTTCTGCCTCCACCACCTTGCAACCATCCGCCGCTTTGACTGCAGTCCAACCTGCCCCGGTGTCTTACCACTGATGTCAGGCCCGGCGCTCTCAGGCTGTCCTTCTGGGTACAAAAGAATACTGTCCAAAACATACTGGGTGCAATCAAGAGCTGCTGAAACTGCCTCCTCAACTTGTCTCTTCTCAACAATACTGGCCTAGGTGCAATCAAGTGCTGCCTCCTCCTCCTCATCAACTTGTCTCTTCTCAACTATACTGGCCTGGGTGCAATCAAGTGCTGACTCCTCCTTCTCCGTCAATTGATTGTTCTCAACCATACTGGGTCCAATACAGTACTACTGGCCTGGGTGCAATCAAGTGCTGACTCCTCCTTCTCCGTCAATTGATTGTTCTCAACCATACTGGGTCCAATACAGTACTATTACTGCTGCTGGTTCCACTGTCAAATGTCTGTTTTCCACCCTACTGGGTCCAAGGCAATGCTGCTCCAGCGGACATCTTCAATGCTGTCAAATGTTGTCGACAGGCTGAGGTTTCACTATTTTTGCACTTTGATTTTTTCCACTTTTTTCATTGTAATAGCAACTGCAACTAAACGAAACTATACCCTATCAGACTCCCACTATTATAGCTGCAATTAATCAGCCGTTATAGCAAGGTTTGTTTTAGGTTCGGTTCGTACGAATCCGAATTTCACGAAAGTTCGCCGAATCGAACCGAACCGAACTTTTCAAAAGATCACTCATCCCTAATAGCCGCCATTTAAAGACTACGTTTTTTTCTCATTTATATATACTACAGTCCAGTGAACAATTCTGTAGTCTGCTGTACAGCAGCGTCAGTCTATAAAATACGTATTTTCTCAGTTATATGTACTACAGTCCAGTGAAAAATGGAGTGGTATGCGGTAACATAGCCGCCATTTAAAGACTACGTTTTTTCTCAGTTATATGTACTACAGTCCAGTGAAAAATGGAGTGGTTTTCAGTAACATAGCCGCCATTTAAAGACTATGTTTTTTCTCAGTTATATGTACTACAGTCCAGTGAAAAATGTAGTGGTTTGCGGTAACATAGCCGCCATTTAAAGCCTACGTTTTTTCTCAGTTATATGTACTACAGTCCAGTGAAAAATGGAGAGGTTTGCGGTACAATAGCCGCCATTTAAATACTACGTTTTCTCTCAGTTATATGTACTACAGTCCAGTGAAAAATGGAGTGGTTTGCGGTAACATAGCCACCATTTAAAGATTACGTTTTTTCTCAGTTATATGTACTACAGTCCAGTGAAAAATGTAGTGGTTTGCGGTAACATAGCCGCCATTTAAAGACTACGTTTTTTTCTCATTTATATATACTACAGTCCAGTGAACAATTCTGTAGTGTACTGTACAGCAGCGTCAGTCTATAAAATACATATTTCCTCAGTTATATGTACTACAGTCCAGTGAAAAATGGAGTGGTTTGCGGTAACATAGCCGCCATTTAAAGATTAAGTTTTTTCTCAGTTATATGTACTGTACTACAGTCCAGTGAAAAATTGAGTGGTTTGTGGTACAATAGCCGCCATTTAAAGATTACATTTTTTCTCAGTTATATGTACTACAGTTCAGTGAAAAATGGAGTGGTTTGCGGTAACATAGCCGCCATTTAAAGACTAAGTTTTTTCTCAGTTGTATGTACTACAGTCCAGTGAAAAATGGAGTGGTTTGCGGAAACACAGCTGCAATTTAAAGACTACGTATTTTTCTCATTTATATATACTACAGTCCAGTGAACAATTCTGTAGTGTGCTGTACAGCAACGTCAGTCTATAAAATACGTATTTTCTCAGTTATATGTACTACAGTCCAGTGAAAAATGGAGTGGTTTGCGGTAACATAGCCGCCATTTAAAGACTTCTTTTTTTCTCAGTTATATGTACTACAGTCCAATGAAAAATGGAGTGGTTTGCGGTACAATAGCCGCCATTTAAAGCCTACGTATTTTCTCAGTTATATGTACTACAGTCCAGTGAAAAATGGAGTTGTTTGCGGTAACATAGCCGCCATTTAAAGACTACGTTTTTTCTCAGTTATATGTACTACAGTCCAGTGAAAAATGGAGTGGTTTGCGGTACAATAGCCGCCATTTAAAGACTACGTTTTTTCTCAGTTATATGTACTACAGTCCAGTGAAAAATGGAGAGGTTTGCGGTAAAATAGCCGCCATTTAAAGACTACGTTTTTTTCTCATTTATATATACTACAGTCCAGTGAACAATTCTGTAGTGTGCTGTACAGCAGCGTCAGTCTATAAAATACATATTTTCTAAGTTTTATTTACTACAGTCCAGTGAAAAATTGAGTGGTTTGCAGTAACATAGCCGCCATTTAAAGACTACATTTTTCTCAGTTATATGTACTACAGTCCAGCAAAAAATGGAGTGGTTTGCGGTAACATAGCTGCCATTTAAAGACTACATTTTTTTCTCATTTATGTATACTACAGTCCAGTGAACAATTCTGTAGTGTGCTGTACAGCATCGTCAGTCTATAAAATACGTATTTTCTCAGTTATATATACTACAGTCCAGTGAAAAATGGAGTGGTTTGCGTTAAATTAGCCGCAGTCTAAAAATTCCTTTTTTATATATACTACAGTGCAGTGAACAATTCTGTCGTGTGCGGTATAGTAGCCTCACTCTAGGGTTGACACCAACAAGTGACCAAGTTAGTTGAGGTAGCAGGTGAAACACATAATATTTTACACTGACACAGCATGGCGGTGAACCCAGAGTGACCAAGTTAGTTGAGGTAGCAGGTGAAGCACATAAAATTTTACACTGACACAGCATGGCGGTGAACCCAGAGTGACCAAGTTACACTCTGGTAGCAGGTGAAGCACATTAAATTTTTCACTGACACAGCATGGCGGTAAACCCAAAGTGACCAAGTTAAACTCAGGTTGCAGGTGAAGCACATTAAATTTTACACTGACACAGCATGGAGGTGAACCCAGAGTGACCAAGTTACACTCAGGTAGCAGGTGAAGCACATAAAATTTTACACTGACACATCATGGCGGTGACACCACCAATGCCTTGGTCAGACTGAGATTGCAGTCAAATGGCTGTAGGTGAGCCTCCCAAAAATTTGTTTTGGAGTGTCAGAAGTTGACCCTCCTAAAAAATTGTTTTGGAATGTCTGAAGTTGACCCTCCTAAAAAATTGTTTTGGAGTGTCTGTAGTTGACCCTCCTGTAAAATTGTTTTGGAGTGTCTGTAGTTGACCCTCCTGTAAAATTATTTTTGAGTGTCTGTAGTTGACGCTCCTAAAAAATTTATTGGAGAGAGGGCCTGTAGGTGGCCCTCCGTAAACATTATTTGTAAAGAGCGCCAGTTGGCCGTCAGAAACATTGCCTGTTGGCTCAGCGTTTGTGTGCAAAGAGGAGGTGGAGGAGGAGAGGATACATAAAGAATCTTCATGTTGAGCTGCTTTCCCCGGTGGAGATTTGCATTCCGGTGAAATCCAGGCTTTATTCATTTCAATAATCATCAGACTGTCAGCACTGTCAGTTTACAGGTGTGTACGCTTATCAGTGATGATGCCACCAGCTGCACTGAAGACCAGCTCTGACAACACGCTAGCGGCAGGGCAGAGCAGCCCCTCCAAGGCGTACAGCGTCAGTTCGGGCAACGTTTCCAGCTTTGCAACCCAGTAGTTGTATGGAGCAGAGTCATCGCGCAGGATGTTGGTATGGTCAGCTAGGTACTCCCTCACCATCTTTCTGAACAGCTCCCCCCTACTGGGGGACGGCTGACATAGTCTTGCTGGGGTGCCATAAAACTGGCAAATGCCTTGGAGAGTGTTCCCCTGCCAGTGTTTGACATGCTGCCTGCTCACCTTTCCTCAATAGGCTGACTCTCTATTTCCTCTTCCTCCACCTCCTGCTCTTCAGCCCATACACGCTCAAAAGTTAAGAAGGATTGAGCATAGGTACCCTCTTCAGTCTCACCAACAGTCTCCTTCTCTTCTTCCTCTTCCACCTCATCCTCCTCCTCCAATACGCGCTGAGAAACAGACCGGAGGGTTCTCTGGCTATTAAGCAACGTATCTTCTTCCCCCATCTCCTGTGACAAGCGCAAAGCCTCTGACTTCATGCTGAGCAGTGAGTTTTTCAGCAGACAAAGCAGCGGGATGGTGACGCTGATAATGGCGGCATCGCCGCCTACCATCTGTGTTGACTCTTCAAACACCTGACAGATATCAGACATCCACGTCCACTCCTCATTGTAGACTTGAAGAAGCTGACTAACCTGACTACCAGTTCTCGTGGAAGTTGTCATCTGGCAGTCTACAATCACTCTGCGCTGCTGGTAAACCCTGGCTAACATGTGTAATGTGGAATTGCATTGTGTGGGCACGTCGCACAACAGTCGGTGAGCAGTCAGTTGTAAGCGCCGTTGCACTGCCCTGAGAGTGGCAGCATCTGTGGTTGACTTGCGGAAATGCGCACAGATTTGTCGCACCTTGGTGAGCAAATCAGACAAATTGGGGTAGGTCTTGAGGAACCACTGAACCACAAGATTGAACACGTGGGCCAGGCAGGTTTTATATGCAGTGTTTATATGGGTTGTTGTTACTTTGGAAAATAGTATTTGTGTATAATGGCACATGTGTTAGTGTGCCAAGTTGCAGAGCCGCCACCAGGTTACGCCCATTGTCACACACAACCATGCCTGGATTGAGTTTCAGCGGCGCCAGCCAAAGATCGGTCTGCGCCGTGATGCCCTGTAAAAACTCTTAGGCGGTGTGCCTCTTGTCACCTAAGCTCAGCAGTTTCAGCACCGCCTGTTGGCGCTTACCCACGGCAGTGCTGCTGCGCCTAGAGCTACTGACTGAAGGCGCCGTGCTTACAAATTGTATTTGAGAGTAGGAGGAGGAGGGGTTGGAGGAAGAGGCATAATAAGTCTGAGAAACCGTGACCGAGGTAGGCCCCGCAATCCTCGGTGTGGGCATTACATGAGCGGCCCCAGGGTCAGACTCGGTCCCAGCCTCCACCAAGTTAACCCAATGTGCCGCCAGGGAGATATAGTGTCCCTGCCCGCCAGCACTTGTCCACGAGTTCGTGGTTAGGTGGACCTTCTCAGTAACCGCGTTGGTCAGGGCACGGATGATGTTCTCTGACACGTGCTGGTGTAGGGCTGGGACAGCACATCGGGAAAAAGTACCGAGGGACAGCCACCGCCATCAGGTTGCGAAAAGCCTCAGTCTCTACCAGTCTATAGCGCAGCATCTCCAGGCTCAGCAGTTTGAAAATGTGGACGTTTAGCGCTTGTGCATGTGGGTGGAACTGTATTTGCGTTTGTGCTTGCGCTCAAATGTCTGATGCAAAGGGACACATTGGTGTAAGGTGTGGAGGATCGTGGAGGTGAAGGGGTGGTTGTAGGGCGGGAGGCGCTCATGCCGGGGTCCTGGGCGGGGGGTTGACTCGCAAAGCCAGCATGTGACACAGGGGAAAGAGCAGTGGTGTGAGCCGCAGGAGGTGAACGGCCTTGGTTCCATTGAATCGTGTGTTTAGCACTTATATGCCTGCGCATGCTGGTAGTGGTTAGGCTGGTAGTGGTGGCTCCCCTGCTGATCCTGGTGTGGCACAAGTTGCACACCACAGTCCGTCGGTCATCTTCACTTTCTTTAAAGAACCTCCAGACTTGTGAACATCTACTCTTTGGCATGGGAGTTTCACTCCGTGAAACAGTTGCTGATCTACTTGCTCTGGCCCTGCTTCTCCCTCTGGCCACCCCACTGCCTCTTCCAACCTGTTCTGGTGCTGCACTTGCCTTCCCCTCAGAAGCACTGTCTTTACTAGGCTTACCAACCCAGCTCGGGTCAGTCACCTCATCCTCCACCTGCTCTTCCTCCGATTCCTCACTCTGCTCCCCCCTGGGACTTACTGCCCTGACAACAATGTCAATGTCTGACAACCGTGTCTCATCATCATCCAACACCTCTTGATGCACTACTTGTACTAAGTCCATACTCTCATCACCCACAGACTGCGAAAGTTCTAAATTTTGGGCATCAGGACAGAGCAACTTCTCAGGTTGCTGTTGAGCAGTGGTTTGTATCTCTGGGTAGAGTCCTGAAAAGAGTTCCTGTGAGCATGCCGGATCTGAATCCATATTTTCCATGGGGGTGGGGCAGGCTGTGGGGAAGGAGGTTGAGCTGGAGGAGCCAGAGGTCTACTCCCTTGGCTAGCGTGGGTGGACTGTGTGGAAGACTGGGTGGTGGATAAATTACTGGAAGCATTATCCGCTATCCACGTCATCACCTGTTCGCACTGTTGTGGTTTCAATAGTGCTGTACCACGTGACCCTGTAAGTTGCAAGATAAAGCTAGGGAGCGAAACTCTGCGGTGTTCCACTCCTCCCTCATCAGTAGGTACTGTGTCACCCTGCCCAGGACCATGGCCTCTGCCCCCCTACATCACTTGGACGCCCACGTCCTCGACCCTTAGCCCTTGGGTTCAACATTTTGTGCCAAAAACGTATTCTCTAGACTGCGGCTAGTGTACCACACACCACAGAATTTTTCACTGGACTGTATTAAATGTATCTGAGAGAAAAAATGTATTCTCTAGACTGCCGCTAGTGTACCGCACACCACACAATTTTTCACTGCACTGTAGGATATATGAATGAGAGAAAAAATGTATATTTTGTAGACTCCGGCTAGTGTGCAGCACACAACAGAATTTTGCACTGCACTGTAGGATATATGAATGAGAGAAAAAAATGTATATTTTCTAGACTCCGGCTAGTGTGCAGCAGACAACAGAATTTTGCACTGCACTGTAAGATATATGACTGAGAGAACAAAGGTATATTTTCTAGACTCCGGCTAGTGTGCAGCACACGACAGAATTTTGCACTGCACTGTAGGATATATAACTGAGAGAAAAAACTTATATTTTCTAGATTCCAGCTAGTGTGCTAGTGTTATTCGACTCGAATAACGAGCACCTGAGTATTTTAGTGCTCGCTCATCTCTAATTAGGAGCATCTCTGGTTAGACATATAGCTGGTGTAAATTTGAGCTATGATTTAAGCAAAGGGTAATAATGTTTTGAACTTTTGACTTTCAGGCTCCATATCTCACCATCCCCGACAGATTTGATCGTGAGACTACCATTATTTTATGGACAATCATTTTGGCTATCTGATACATATATTGAACTTGACACCATTTAGCATATGATTAGTTATGCAGATTCTTGTCATGTAACTGCATTGTTACTGTTTTGCTCCTGGTGGTGAAACAATCGTTTTCTTCTTGTATACTACAAATTACAACAAGTTTTCACATTCCCTAACAGCTCATTGTGTTATTAGGTTGATTTCCAAGTGAAAGGACACTGGTTTCCCAAGATGTGAGGAACAACATCATCCAGCTCATCAATAACAGCATCTCAGTCAAACTGCATCATGTGAGTGCCATGACAGTTGGAAGAATATAAAATGAAGTCCATCCATTCCAAAGCCAAGAGGTGGACGTCCAGGCAAAATATTGGAGTCAACAAGTCGGCTCTTCACAAGGTCTATCAGTTCTGGTGCAACAAATATGGCAGTGGAGGTGGCTCATATGCTTTGTAATAGTAAGATCACAGACATCTATTCAAGCACTATGCAATGTGCATTACACAAGTCTGAAAGGTGGGCTGAAAATAGATGAAGAAACATTGATTTTAATATCATAAGAAGTGTTGGCTCGAGTTTGCAAAAAGTAAGAACAGTGGACAGTAGAGGATTGGAAACAGGTAAATTGTAACAATGAGACAAAAGTCAATAGACTGGGATTTGATGGGTGCAAGTGGGTCTGGAAGAAACAAGGGAAAAGGGGGCAAATGGATCGAGAAATTGAAGGAACAGTCAAGTTCGGTCGAGGTAGACTGATGATATAGGTTTGTTTCACAGCCAAAGGTGTTGGATATTTGATGGTGGTCTCAATGCTGAGCAATATGTGAGTATCATACAAGGCAAGTTACTTTGTACACTTGAGTATTATGGCTATGAAAAGGACCGCATAGTGTTTCAGCAGGACAACTAATCGAAGCATACGTTGAGATTGGCAGATGAAGTAGAGGTGCTGAATTGGTCCCCACAATGCACAGACCTCAACCCAATCGAACCCTTGTGTGTAGAGTTGAAGAAAAAGCTGTATTCATACCCAAGTGAGTCAACCAGTGTGCACCAACATTGAGAACGTTTAGAAGAGACCTGGGAACAAATTTTGGTCAAGACATGCTTGAATCTAATCGAGAGAATGCCCAGAAGGATTCAAGCAGTGTTGAAAGCCAACAGTGGATTTGCAAAATACTATAAAAATAATAAAAATTAAAATTTAGAATGATAGGAGCAAAACAGTAAGAATGCAGTTACATGACAAGAATCTGCATAACTAATCATATGCTAAATAGTTGCAACTCCAATTTACAGTATGTATATAAAATAGCCAAGATGATTGTTTATAAAATTATGTTAGTCTGATGTTTGAAGCTGTAGTGGATGGTGAGATATGTAGCCTGAAAGTCAAAAGTTCAAAACATTGTTACCCTTTAGCTCATCAGTTTATGTATGTTCATAGCAAATTGGCCAGGCCCCTCAACCAATTCCCACCTATACCAGACTCACTTTTTAGAAAATTGGTAGGTATAGTTTAAAAGAGTAAAATGTCACACATTTTTGTTCAAAACAGAGCTTGCACATAAATAATGACCGCAGCTGTGATATATTTCTTCCATTGTTTTTTGATTAAGTCAACCCTTTCTACATGCCCTAGTAGGGCATATGAATTCCACAGAGTTGGTCCCATGCTTAGGAGACTCTCCTCAATTAGCCAGAACAGACTGCCCCTAACAATGACAGATTCTCATTTTGGTAGTCTCTGTGCTGTAATAAAATGGTTAAACATTAATTTGTAGGACTGCAAGTAATGTTACAAATGTATGGCATGTAATAACAGCTGATGCCAGATTGGCAGGGATCTGCTGATTGCTGTGCTGCAACTTAAAAGGAGTTGGTTTGATGATGGTTGGGGCAGAGGCTGACCGCAGAGTATGATGGAGGTCGGATCAAGAGCTCCTGCTACACAGAACAGTGCTAATCTTCTTTCCGATTCCTACAGCACTTCAAAATGGTCAAGATTAGGAGAGAAAGGTCCAAAGAACCCCCTGCAACCCCCAAAACCAAGAAAGGGCAAGCGGAGATAGACCACTTTCTGAGAAAAAAAGTGGCGCTCTCCCTGGCGTGTGCTGACAAGATGGTACAGAGGGAACGCATTACTCAGACGAGGAGGATGAAACAATACTGAGCGGCCTACTATACACTGGGGAGGCTAAGCAGATGGAAGATAACGCTGTCCTGATGAGATTGAAGAGTACCCTCTTCAAGACCCTGGCCTCCATGATAAGAGAGATCAAGGATATGAGGCAAGAGATTAGGCTATGGGGCACAGGGTCGATTTTCTAGAGAGCAACCAGGGTCTCCTTACGGCACAATACTCAGCCTTAGTGCTAAATATGGAGGCGCACACAGACTCTCTTAATAATGCCTACCTCCTGACCAAACAGAAGCAGACGTAAAAACATCAGAATAAAAGATTTACCTAAATCTGTCTCACCAGATGCTCTGCTCACAGCTGCCATGCACATATTCCCAGATCTTGTGGGGGAAGGCAGTGTCCAAGTGATAACAGTGCAAAGAATCCACAGATCACTCCAACCTGTTCCAAAGCAGGGAGACCCGTCACGTGATGTGGTCTGCAGCTTATTCAGCTCCAGAGACACGGCAGCACTGCTTTAATTCCAAGACCTGACTCCCTAAACACTGGCTAAATGCCACACACTCAAGCCACTAACGGACTATCTCAGGAACAACAAAATTATGTACAGGTGGCTCTTTCCTTTTCGCATCACATTTAGCAAGAAAGGCAGAAGATATCCGAGGTCTGGTCTTCCTTGAAGATACTCCCATCTGAAATAGAATCATGGCTGCCTGTCAACATCCTGGAAAGTAACCGACTGCCGTAGCCACATCTGGTACCCTGGACAACAGTGACCAAACACAAATCTCCGACAGCCAAAAGGTCCATGGAGTGAGTCCCTCTGCTGTCGCCCAGATCTTCATCCCTCTCCTTGCTTCTCGACCAAAGAGACTACTGACTCCATTGACCTCGGTGGTGTTGCATGGCTGGATGTCATCAATGCCACAAGAATCTTCTTGTGGATCCCCACTGCAGACCCCAGAGTGATGAGATACATACCATTGTATTGACTTTCCAACGGGTCTGGCCGTTGGCTTAACCTTCCAAAGCATATCAGCTATTTTGCATGTTAAACATATTTTACGTTTTTAATGCTACTCCCTCAATGACCAAGGTTTGATTGATTACATGCACAGTTACTGTTAAGCAGCATGTTTGTGTGGTTCATGCTCATGAACCTGTTTAGGCACCCTACATCCTCACACACATTCAATAGGAAACAAATGTCAAGGGCTACACTCCCACAATCAGTATTTCAAATGTTTTCACTCCATCTTTTCATTTTTGTTCAAGCTTCAAGATTCTTCTTTAGTAATTTTATATTTTAAGTTCATTGTATTATAGTCCTGTTTTCCCCAGGTAGTTTAACCATACTTCAGATGATAATACACTCCTACAGCCTCACAGCAACATCACTGGTACTATGGCAACTATAAACATTACATCATATAACATCAGGGGTTTCAGTACTCCACAAAAAATGTCACAGGTCATAACTCTCTTAAAGAAGAACAAATCCGATATTTGCTTCTTTTTTAAAGAGATACACTTCAAAACTGACAGACTAACGACCTTCCTGCATACATACTTCAAACCTTGGATCCACACAACATTCATATCCACGGCAATGGCTATTGCTATGCATATTCTTTTTGAGGCTGCAGTTTTACAAAGAAACCCAGAAAGGTTACCTCTTTATTTCCCTATCTGGATTGTATGCCCTTAATGATCGACAACACAAGTGGATCAGATCTACTTTAAAGAAATTACATGACTTCTCTGAAGGTATCAGAATAGTAGCGGGGACCTGAATGTTGCCCTAAACCCACTCATTGATTAATCCTCAGGCTCCTCCTCACAGAAGACACTCAGCGGCATCCATAAGGTAATGACAGAGTCTCACTTGGTAGGATCAGGGAGGGTGCTGAACACGTCCTCTAGGGTCTTCACTTTCTTCTCAGAAGTCCACCAGTCCTTTTAAAGGTTGGACTATATGTTTATATCTGAAAACAACTTTGACTTACTTATTAAATCACATATAGGACCTATGACCCAACATACAACCACTCCTCGGTTCTACCCTCTTTCCTTTCACAAATCTTCCCACTAGGGAATGGGGGTGGAGTCTCAATTGTTAGCTTTGTTAGCTATCACACAAAAACTGGCCCTGCATTTCCAAGAAACCTCATCCAAGGTTACCTCTCACACCATAGAGCGATTTTCTGAAACTTAGGCGACAATTAAAAGATTTATTAAACATGCTAAGGCCTATCAATATGCCAGATTTAAATACTACGAACACAGGGACAAGATGAATAAACTAATGATTCACATGATCAAAAAAACAGAAGGAGACGCTGCTCATTAAATCTATCAAAACAAAATTGGGAAAACACAACTCTACAATGAAAGAAATTGCATCTGAGATTTGCAAATACTATTGTAAGCTCTATGATTTACGTTCCCACTCCACGTCATACTTGGATGGGGATGAGCAATCTAAGATAGATCAGTTCCTGAAGAATCTACAACTGCCTTCTTTCAGCTCAAAAGAGGGTCTACAATTATTAGCTCCCTTCACCCAAGAGGAGAGGTAAAAGACCCAGACTGGCCCACAACAGACTGATTAATAGGAGTCCTCAGGGGGGTTTGGCCTCTACGACTTAAGAATCTATTACAGAGTGGTACAATTAAAAAGGTGGCTTCAACTATGCTTCCTACACTTCAGAATCCTAGGGTCAGAGATAGAACTGGCAAATCTATCACAAAGGCAATTGCCAGGCCTCTGGGGACTCACACCCAATCCAGAGGGACTGACTAACAGCATGTACAGTATCTCAGCGGCTGTTCCCTTATAGCCAATACCCCCCTCCCTTCTAAACCATCAGGGTCCATGCCAGCCTCCCTTATATCTTATATCCTCTCCCAGGGTACCGGATACTCCACACTTTTGGTAATTTGTAAATAAGACATGACCATTTCAGAGTTCAGGGATCCAGTGATAACCAAGGACAATATTGCGACCATTTTCTCTCGCTTTATTCCAGCGGGGTAGACTTGCAGGAGCTCACTCTGTCGTGTACACTGTTACTTACTAGGCATGAAGTCTCTGTTGAGTCCATGTGTATTTGGCTGAAAAAAAAAACACAGGGTCTTAAAATCCCTAAATATGCCATCTCACTCCTGTATAAATCCATGCTCTCGCTTTCAAATGGGGGGACCCCAGCCTACATTAAAGGAAGTCTTTCACCAATTTTTCACCTATATAACTGACAGCAGTGCCCCACAGAAGATTGCATACACATCCCAAACATACCTGTGTGCACTTTGTGTCTGTATTACATGTACAGAAAAAGCACTTTTATTCTGTTGGAAAACAGCTCCCAAGTGCCTAGCTGAAAGTAAAAGTAAAAACAGTTTTCTCTTCCAACTCGATTTCTAACAGCTATATGTTCTGATACACTGGATATAATGCTGTGATTTTGGTTTCATTTGAAAGCTTGCCAGCTTTCAAAGAAGGCCAGAAGCATTTTTCTATCTGCTACCAATCCCAAGATATGAGCAGCTAAAGCAGCCCTCCCTTCTTCAGTCTGGTTTGCTTTCGGCACTTGCAGCAGCATAGCTGGGCACTTGGGAGCTGTTTTCCAGCAGAATAAAAGTGCTTTTTCTGAAACATGGATTATAGACACACAGTGCACACAGGTATGTCTGGGATGTGTCTTCAATCTTCTATGGGGGATTGCTGTTAGTTATATAGGTGAAAAACAGGTGAAAGACTCCCTTTAAAGCTTGGTAGAAAGACTTGAGTTGGACATTTACAGCTATAGAGATAGCCCAGATTCATTTAAGATCTCATGGATTCTCAAGATGCACACAAATCCAGGAAGACTCATATAAAACCATGGCGAGATGGTACAATGACCTTATAAAATAGACAACATGGGCCTGGCAGTGACAGACATCAGTTGGCGTTGCCTAACTGACCGCGGCATGCAGGGCCACATATTATGGTTCTGATCATCCTTTCGAAGATTATTGAGCACACATAGAACGCTACATAAGTTGAATATGTCCCCCACCAATAAACAATAATGGCCCCACAATGCCTTAAGTCTATGTATGGTTAACTTATAACAAATAACAAGCCCCAAATATAGAACAAATACCAATACAGTCAATAAGTACAAAGATAGTTGAAAACTTTATTAGTACATATTGCATAATTTAAAATAAATCATATAGCAACGGCATACATATACAGAAAAAATCCTAAGGTATACTGGGCATGTAGTGACAACAGTTAAATATCGACCTGGGCTTGATATACCAAAAATGTGTGTAATTACTATCTCTACATATAAAGAAAGTAAAGTGCAAAGTGCAATGGTAAGGTAGAAGGCAATGGAGCACTGTGCTAGGCTAGTAAGAAGTAAAACATAGCTTTAAAGGACAAGTAACAAATTACCAGTAACAAATTAATCAGACAAATCAAAATCTGAACAAAGCTTCAAAGCCTAAAAGGCGAACTAGTTAAACAGTGCAGAGTATAAACATAGCCCATGAGCGAGTAAAAATAAAGGTAAAATACCGACCAGCATAGCTCCAAACCCGACATACGTTTCGCCTCAAGCTTCCCCTGAGGAAGAACAACTTACCATGGGCCTCATGTTTCACAATTGATTTAGAACATGAAAAATAATGGAAACTGTTTCTGTTCTGTCATTAAAACAAGGTGGTAAATGAGATTAATTTCAGACAGACTCAAATTATAGATTCCATTGATGATTGAACTGAAGTCATGATCAGGATTTGAACAAAGCCTTGATCAATATCTCTTTTACATGCTTCTGTTCCATTACTTAACATAATTTACTCCTTCATTAGTCAAGGAAAAAACTAATTCAAGGTATCGTACTTATAATGAACTCTGCACTTGGTTATCAATGTTGTAACAGTACTCCTAATGTTTTAATGCACAAAAATAATTCCATTGCAACCATGGAATTTGGTGGCTACAAAGAAGGAAGAAGTTGAATGGTTACTTAGGGTGCCACAATGTCTTGTCCATCCCTTACAGCGATTTCCAACAATTAAAAAATGTCCAGATCTGCATTAAAAAAGAGATACACATCCCTCCACTGCTCCTATTCCAATGCGTCACAGAAAATGGCAACTAAGCCAACCACTGGGCCTACATGCCTCACTCATTGATTGGCTGAGCAGTCATTTTCTGAGTCATTTTCAGGAAGTAGACACCAAGCAAACTGCACATAACACCAACCTCCGAAAATGAGCCTGTTGTTAGACGTGGATACTGTTGGCTATTTAACCTGGCAGAGCTGGGTAATTTGTTTTGCTATATATAATGATATTACATTACATTTTATTACCAAATATCCATAGTATACTTAAAAAAATAATGGGGTATTATATTAAGCTCCAAGATAGATTTTTATTATAGCTCTCCGATCTCTGCTAGACCACAGAAGTCACTATGGAAAACTGAACAAGTTGCAGGTCAAGAGGACAGATGATTAGACAGTAAAGGGTCAGGGTAAAAAGTTAAGAATGAAACAAGAGTTTAGAGCTCTGAAGCCACAAAGGAACAGTAGTATATGCCGAGCTCACTTTTATATCTGCACCTTCTGATGAAAGCCACATGGCTACCTTTATAGCTCACCCTTCTATGCACTTTCTGTAGCAGAAGAGGTCGAAGAATAAAAATAACCATACCTCTGTAGGTTTCTTACTGCTCCCCAGGCAGTCCTTTTCTGGAAAATATCAGTGACCTAACAAAACCATAAAAAATAATAATTAAAAAAAAAAAAAAAAGCTGTCCAGATATACTCTCCTGTCTGTCTGACATTGGGTGTGGAAAGGCACACCTGAATGCTGTCCGATTGGGTTGCCAAGACAAATGACCACAGGTCTTACTTTTTAGAGCGCCTTATACTATTTTCATTGTACATGTGTATAGGTCTAATGCACTGGCATAAAGAGAGATGGCAAAATAAGAAAGTAAAAAAAATATAAGCATTAAGTCTAAAGATAAATCTAAATTCAAACTTAAATAGGATCTTTCTCATCTCCTGACATGTCTATTATTTTAGTTACCACATGAATTTCCTATGTAATAACAATTCTGGAGCATCTTTTCACGTACCTTTGGGGAACATTTCTCAAAACTGGTGTAAAGGAAAACTGGCTTAGTTAGCAATAGCAACCAATCAGATTACACCATTCATTTTACAGGAGCTCTAAAAATGACAGATGGAATCTGGCTGCTATGGGCAACTACGGGCAACCAATTTTCCTTTACGTTGGTTTTGATAAATCTCTTCTTTTTATGTGTTTCTATTACCCTCCCAGAGTATTACCCTCCCAGAGTTTTCCAAAAGTTTTTTTTTTTTTTTTGCCAGGAATAAAACACAAGAAAAAACTATACAAATATGGTATATCTGTAATTGTACTGGCCCAGATAATGAGGAGAACAGATCAGTTTTACCGCATAGGAAATGCCATAAAAACAAATCCTGTTAAATCGTGGCAGAATTGTGTTTTTTTCCCAATTTCACCTCATCTGGAATTTTTCCCAACTTTCCACTACATTGTATGCAATACTAAATGGTTTCATTAGAAAGTACAACTTGTCCCACAAAAAAAACAATCAGCTGTTTGAAGGGGTTGTGGTGCTAGTGTAAGAGCTGTGTTCTCTTCAATGTGTACCTGCACACTGCCTAGATTGTAGTGTCATTGCAATGTTATCACAACTGTTCATCCCATTGAAGCAAACAGGAGAGGAAGCTGTGGTTACACTGCACCACCACTACAAGGTCCCACAGATCTGATATTGATGGCCTATCCTGAGGTAGGTAATCAATATCATGGAACCAGAATATCTCTTTAAAGCCAACCAGAAGAACTAGAGATGAGCGAATCATCCAAAATTCGCTTCGCCGAATGTTCGTCAAATTTTTATAAGGATTTGTCGAATACGAAGCTATTTGGTCGAAGCTGCATACAAATAATTTGTTATTCTGTGAACATTCCCTTGAATACTTACGCCTGAGCGTACAAAGTGCATACGAAGCTTTAGCATATTATTGACTAGGTTCGCACAAAGAACGAATATACAGTAAAAGTACGCTATTTAACTGAATATGTTTGCATTAGCATACAAATTCTCAGATGCGTAGAATTAGCGTACAAATTATATTATGCTATGATTTTAGACTAATTTTCCAAAGCGAATATGAAAATATTCGGATTTGCTTTGGTGTTAAAAATTCCCAAGATTCGTATCGAATCTATGAAGCAGCGAATAGATTCTCTCATCTCTAAGAAGAACCCATTCTTTCTTTAACCTATGCTGTAGTAGACATCAGCAGCAGCTAGTGTGATTCAATTAGATATATTTCTGTAGGAAACTGGAACTCCCGTTTTTGTACTTTTTTTTTCTAAATAATACATCAGGCACCTTAAAGGGGTATTCCCATCTCACAAATGTAGTTTGTATAGTTAGATATAGCCATACCAATATTATTACTAATAGAATGTGATTATATAAAATGTACCGTTTAGAAGATTTTCCTATTTGCATATCCATTGTCCCACACACATCAGTCAGGCCGTTGCCCCTGGTTACGACCTCTGCGACCATGTAGTAGTGGTGGCCAGCTTATTCTTGTTCAAACCCGCTCTGAGGTAACTGCTGTATTGTGAGCGCACATTGCATGAGCATTGGGAGACACATCCCAGGATACTTTCACATCTGCGTTTTGGACACTACCAGTCCAAAACGCAATGGTCAGGATCCGTCCAAAATGCAGACTTTATAAACGGATCCAACTCCATAGAGATGAATTGATCTTGGAACAGGATCCATTTCTCTGCGTTTTGGAAGCGCAGACAAAAATGCTACAACCCTAAGATGTGTCAACACATGCTCATGCAATGTGCGTTCACAATACAGCAGTTACCTCAGAGCGGGTTTGAAAAGGAGCAAGCTGACCACCACTACTACATGGCCACGGTGGTCGTAACTAGGGGCAACTGCCTGACTGATGTATGTGGGACAATGGAAATACAAATAGGCAAATCTTCTAAACGGTACATTTTATATAAATACATTCTATTAGTAATAATATTGGTATAGCTATATCTAATTATACAAACTACATTTGTGAGATGGGAATACCCCTTTAATGATTGACACTTCTGGTTTCTGAAGGGACATGGAAATCTGGGGGTCTTGTTCTCATACTGTGGAGCATCAGCTTTGCTAAACAATTAGCAAAGAGCATGTTTATGAAATTGTTTCTTATGTATTCTGCATATTCTCCTCAATAAAACTTATAATGGAAAACTATTTTACCAATTTCCCTTGTTCACAGATTTGGAGCACTCGCTTCATACAAAGGTCTCCTGGGACTGGAAGTGAAGTCACTTTGTGTTTATTTACGGTACTATTGCTGCCCGGCACTATGTGTCTGTCAATGCTTACTTTTTGAGTTAATCATTATTTGCTGGTAATTTGCACAGTTAGTCATTTGTATAATTTGCTATATTATGGTGTTATATTTGAATTGTTCATGAGTCTTTAACACTTCTATGTCTTCTTTATTATACTCAAAACTTAAACAGTGTGGTTACAGTGTTTGAGTATACACTGTAGAACTGTTTTTCTCATTTTGTTCCAGATGACAAGGCCTAAAATGTCAATCTGCCCATCAATATGCAGACATGTCTGTCTACTGTATACATAAAGTGTAGACATAGACTCTGTAGACATTGTTTAACGTATGGAAACTTTATAATACATGGTGGAATTTCAGTAAGCGAAAAAGTCCGAGGTGTAGTCTGCAAAGGAAGGAAACATTTAGTTCTCTACTTTGAGAAACTATTTGAAGCTGATTATGTAAAAAGAATTATATATGCTCCTTCTGGAATGAAATCTGCTGTCCTATCACAGTGGATTTTCCAAGCAGGATAATCAGTACTAGATGCCAGAACTCATGATTAAAGACACATTAGCATTGGGATAGGAATGTCTATTTCTAAATCACCTGGAAACTATGTTTGCTTTGAAAAAGTCTATGAGAGACAGCTGGCTTCCAATTAGGTTCCCAGCATTATGGAATTCCTACCATAGTTAATCAACTTAGGTACTTCTTGCATAAGGTCTCCAGTACTTGTAAAATCAGCATGTGTAAATTGTCAAAGCATAATAAACACTCAAGTATTGAAATATTCATACACTAGTCTCTAGAAATAAATGTAGAACCACCTAGGAAAAGTTCCCATCACAGAAAGTAAAAGAGGGAACTTGGAACCGAACCCGAATTCTGTATCAAGTTTTTTACAGTAAAAATTAATTCCCAAAGTTATTAAATAATGTCCTGTGAGACTTCGTGAAGTAATAACTTAGGCTCATCTGAGCCAAAACATTATAATACTGTAAGGAGCTCCTGCTTCGTACAGTATTAAAACAAAGTTTTATGCCAATCGACTTCGGATGAAGCATCCAAAGTCGATTTGCTCGATTTGCTCATCCCGATTTGCTGATATATGTACTACTACACTCATCAGTAGAGAAAGACTTTATTGTAACCAATGGGCCTGGTTATTGCCTGCACCATCACCCAGCTTCTATATGCTGCGAACTGTGACTACTACTACCACCATCATAGCCACTACCACTCCTCACATACTCGACTCCCCTCCAGGTCACTGCATGCATAGAAATATGGCAAAATCTGAATGGGTCCGTATTAGGGTTGAGCGAATTTATTTAAATAAATCAATTTGTCTAATTAAAAAAAGTTCCTCCTGGAGGTATAGAGGTGCATGTGTAGTCACTATTCCTAAAGCAGAAGTTTGAGCTTTGCCACCTGCATCACTATTCGAAGTGGTGACAGATTAGATCAGATGTCTGGCCCTTTCTATCAACAGGCAGATGGATGCTTCCTTTCCTGTGGGGGCAGTACCTCAAAGTTGAAGAACTCATGTTACTAAAACAAATCGATTTGTCAAAATTGACTCGCTCATCCCTAGTCCATATAATAACATTAATTTATATTCATGGCCTATCCTACACAGAAATAAAGAAAATGGATGTTGATTACTTGAGTTTGAATTAATTTTAGATGCCAACTTGTCAAGTGGTGTTGTAATGAGGTTAGACTGGCTATAGATGTAGTAGGAAATGTTCACCGTCTTTGCCAAACAATGATACTTAACTTATCACTGCACAACTCTTTGCCAGGTTACTCTTTAGCATTATAGTAACACAGTAAGCCACAATATAATAACTGATCTGGAACAGGATTAGAACACAAGTCTCACTTAGGTGTGTACCAAGACGGTTTGTGCGTGACTCTTTTACCAGTCTCTGGAGTTGTTCAGATAACATAGTCTGTGTACTCAATTATAACAGCAAAGTGTGAGATGCCTGAATCATACTGTGGGTATACCAGGTGCCTCCTGCTTTTTGCGGAACATCTCCACAGATATGAATCACCAGTAGAATTGCTGCTTTTCACACTGACCAGCTGCTCTCTGCAGCACACTGGAACATGGCTTTTATTAGACTCTGCCCTCTTCCTAAGCTTCACACATTTCTTCCCCTAGTAACCAATTTCTCTTAAGTAGTTCCATCACACACACAGGCTACAGAATAAAAATGAGATGCCTTCTTCCATGCTCATTATAAAGGTGTATGTGTTGTAAACTGGCTATGGCAATGCCACTTCAACAACTCTTTAAATAATGTCTGATCAGTTATTGATCGGCCAGAAATTCCAACACATTAGTATTTCAACACATTGCCTGTCAGCTATTGGTTGTTTGCACGAAAGAAAGCAGAAAATCTATAGTCAACAATCATTGGAAACAGTCAAAACTGACTGTTTCAGACAATGCTTATGTCATGTCGGCTTAAGAGAAAAAAGCGGGCATTTGTGAGTGTCACTAAACCATTTAAACATTTGATTGTGCACATCTGTAACAATAAAAACACACAAGTCCTTTCCAAGTCAGAATACCTATCTATATGTTTTCACTGTCTGGCAATCTCCCATCATGTGTATTTTTTCCACATTATAAATGTTTTTGTTGGATAACAGCCAGCAGAGAACGATCGAATGATAAGTACTTCACAGGCATAACTTGTCCCAAACGGGTTTTACCATTTTTGCTCATATTGTCTTTGAAACCATTTAGTGTGAAAGTCTGGATTTGTTATGAAACAGTGAAAACTGTAGGAACATGCAGTAGTTGGATGGCCTGACATGACTGATTGAAGGAGACAGTATGTTTGTAAGCAGTCTTTAGAACTTCTACCTTAAGAATTAAGGAAAGTGTGTGAACGGACTATGTGGTCAAAGACAAGGTTTAGAAATGTAGCCAGATTATTTTAGTTTTAACTATGCATATTAAAGGGAGTCTGTCAGGATTTTCATACTGCTTGACCAGGGGCAAAACACTGATGTTTTATGCTGGAGTGTTTCAGAGAAAACACATTTAAAAACATGCTGAAAACCAGGACAAAAGTCACAGGGCAAGCTTCCACTCTGCTCATCTTGATTGACGGGACTCTCCATATTGTTTATGTACAGGAACAGACCTGTCAATTTAGTTGGTTGATGAGAAGCCTACAGTACCTTCCCCCATGGAATGCTGAGAAATTAAAACATAGCTGTTTTAACCAGGGAGCCTTTTGGTACACTGAAGTCTTATCTAGTATATTAAGAATTATAATGCATGTTAGTATTTAAATGCTATGTACACCTCTTTTTAAACTGCATTATACTCGTTTTGAGCTAAAAATACTTCTTTTAATTGGACTTAATTAAAAATATAGAGTCCTTTTCTCTGTACAGAGCTGAGATGCTCTAGTAGCAGCTTCTGGATTTTCTATCTTTTCTGTCAGTTGGGGAGCTGATGGGCTCCTTATCTTTGCTCTCTGACCTTATAAACACTGATTAAAGCTCAGTTCTTATCTTACTGATAAGAATGTGTCTTAAATAAGTGTTTATGACCCTTAGAGATAAGGTTTTTCGGATGATCTGCACAAAGTGAAATTGAAAGTACCAATCACACAGCTAGAAAAACAGTTAACCTTTTGTGACAGACAAGCTCAATATTTTTAATTAAGGCCAATTGAAAAAATTACTTTTAGCCAAAAATTAGTACAATGCAATCATAAAAAATTGCCTGTGAAGGTGTACATAGCTTTTAAGTAAGCAGACACAGTATCTTCTTAGAAAGAGCAAGTTGGTGTAGTTTTGGCGAAAGAGAAGTATAGGTAAAAAAATGTTTACATTCCTAGTTAAAAAATGCAATTTTTGGTACAGTTGATGTATTTTGAATTAAAAATAGTGGCTTACATCTTTTCTACAAAACTACACTTCATTTTGCAGAGCTCTTGATTGCCACAAATACTAAGCTTTGTAAATGTTTTGGTAAATGTAATTTGAAAGTTTTACTTTAATCCCTTTTAATTAAAGATCATAAGGGAGGAAAAAGCTGGACTAGCTGGAACAATCATCAGTACCTGCCTCAGGTCCCACTGATGGGTGGCAGGATGCCTTACTGACTGTGTCTTGAAATGGATCAATTGTTGATTTTAAAATTAAGTCATTTGGCTGATCATGAATCTCCTGAGTGTACGCAAGAATAAAGAGCTTCTCTCCTTGAAACTAAAAGAATCCTGCAAATATGAAAGGAAATCATGAACACGACTTCCTACACTACTCCTGTGTTTTTGCATCTGTATAAAAATGTGATATCATTTAGTTCAATATTTTGTCACTAGATGGCAGACATATCTTAAAACTTGGGCTATAGATTGTTGATACAGTCAGTTTATGATGCTCAAAGTGATGGTATGAATTTAATAATGGCTAGGTACATGTATCACATGAACAAAAATGTCAGCTTGTACAGGAAATGCTTTAAAAACTGAAGGTTGAAGAAGAGTACCCATTGTAGGAAGCTGAAATTAACTGCTTTACCAGGGCAACTACTGCTTGAGAAACTGGGGGTCACTACGGCTTAATACCCCTGTATTCCAGTGTTCTAAATAGGCAGAGGGTAGGAAGTCATTCCAAAATGTGCATAAATCCATGGGAAAATTGGCGTCACAGTACATTTGCTACAGATTTCAGAACAGGCTACTCCATAGATGATTTAATTATCTGTAATAATAACATACACATCTGCAATATAATAGCAACATGCTCCTCATTAAAATAAAACAAAACAAAACCATAGGCCATTTATTAAGCTGAAATACGCATATATTAGGCATATTTCAGGCACAGATTATGGTGCAATTTGTGACTTCTCCCTGGTCACCCCAGGTCTAAAATTGTGGCAGTGATGTGGGCTCAGAAGGGGACAGGCCAGCAGGCCCATCTCATTTACCATTTTCTACACCTGTTTTAGGTGCAGAAAAAGGTCTAAATGTAAGGCAGCTAGGAATCTGTCTTACATTCAGAACTGGCGGATGATCCGACAAAGTTATGTAGAGGCTGGTGCCTCTTCATAACTCCGGCGGAACCACGACCAGCTTAGGACATTATTAAGACCGGCATCTAAAACGCTGGTATTAATAAATGTGCCTCATAGTTCCAAAAGGAGCCGTGTAGTGGGCGACTCTCTCAGGCTTCTCCTTGCCTGGCTTGTCTTGATTGATGGGAATTTACCTATTATGTGCAGAGAGATATGTGACACTAGCAATCAAGTCAAACTGGTACATATAGTGTATTAAATCACTGTATTAGTTTATTTTTAGGTGTAGATAAAAAGGCAATCTTTTATTTTTACGGCATTCTCTGCGTGGGATGAATAACATGGTAACTTTATAATGTGGGTCAGGATGATTATGCCAAATTTACGTAGTTTTTATTATGTTATAATACTTGCATATTAAAAAAAAAAAGTCTTTTACAATATGATCTGTTTTTGTGTCCCTGCATTCCAGAACATTAATATTTTTTATGAGGACATAAACATGTGAAGGCTAATATATTAGAATATATTATATTAGAGGCTTTTTCTCTCCTATTCTGCAGGCTGTCAGCTCAACCAGTGGCTTTAGAAATCGGGTTAAGGCTAGTTTCACACGAACATTGTGTTTTGCGGTCCGCAAATTGTGGATCCGCAAAAAAACAGATGACGTGCGTATGGCATCCGTTTTTTTGCGGATCCATTGTAACAATGCCTATCCTTGTCCGCAAAACGGACAAGAATAGGACATGTTCTATTTTTTTTTGCGGGCTGCGGAACGGACATACGGATGCGGACAGCACACAGTGTGCTGTCAGTATTTTTTGCAGACCCATAGAAATGAATGGGTCCGCATCCTATCCGCAAAATATGCAGATCAGAGCCCGCAAAAAATACTGTCGTGTGAAAGAGGCCTAAGAGTGAAAGTAGCTAAAGCCTGCTTTCACTTTCAGCTGCTGTCACTCCTAACCCAATTTATAAAGGCTATATCTTCCAATGTAAGGGAGATAATGCCCATATCTCTATCTTTCACAGAGCCGAAGATATGAATGCTTAAAGGATAGGTCATCAATATCTGACCAGGAGGGATCCAACACCCAGCACCCCTGCCAATCAGGTGTTTAACCCCTTCAACCCCGGGCCTGTTTTCACCTTCCTGCCCAGGCCATTTTTTGCAAATCTGACATGTGACACTTTATGTGGTAATAACTTTGGAACACTTTTACTTATCCAGGCCATACTGAGACTGTTTTCTCATCACATATTGTGCTTTACAACAGTAGTAAACTTGTGGCAAAATATTTCATTTTTATTTATAAAAAAAATACCAAATTTAGCAAACGTTTGGAAAAATTAGCACATTTCCAAATTTCAATTTCTCTACTTTCAAAATACATAGTAATACCTCCAAAAATAGTTATTATTTTACATTCCCCATATGTCTACTTTATGTTGGCATCATTTTATAAATGTCATTTTACTTTTTTAGGACGTTAGAAGGCTTAGAAATTTAGAAGCCATTTTTCAAATTTTCAACAAAATTTCCAAGACCATTTTTTTTAAGCACCAATTTAGATATAAAGTGATTTTGAAGGGCTTACGTAATGGAAACCATCCATAAATTACCCCATTTTAGAAACTACACCCCTTCTTGCAACACAGCAAGGGTTAACAGCAAACTAAACCTCAATATACATTGCTTTGATTCTGCAGTTTACAGAAATACCCCATATGTGGTGGTAAACGTCTCTATGGGTTTGTGGCAGTGGTCAGAAGGAAAGGAGCACCATACGAATTTTGGAGGCAGATTTTGCTAGAATCGTTTTTAGGCACCATTTTTTTAATTGAGAGACCCTGACGTACCCCTACAGTGGAAACCCTCAAAAAGTGACCCCATTTTGGAAACTACACCCTTCAACGAATATATTAAGGGTGGTACTAACCACTTTGACCCCCTAAGCGTTTTACGGAATTTGGAAACACTTGGCTGTGAAAATGAAACGTTTTATTTCTTCCAATAAAATGTTGCTTTAGCTCCAAATTTTTCATTTTCACAAGGGGTAACAGGAGAAAAGCACCCCATAATTTGTTCCCCATTTTCTCCTGAATATGGCAACACCCCATATGTGGTGGTAAACTGCTATTGGGGAACATGGCAGGATTCAGAACAGAAGGAGCGCCATATGGATTTTGCAGCACAGATTTGGATGAATTGGTTTGAGGGAGCCATTGATTTTGATTTTTTTGAGTTATTGTCTTATGTGGGGGCTCTTTTTTTGTGGGATGAGGTGAAGTTTTCATTGGAACCATTTAGGGGAACATAAGACTTTTTGATCGCTTAGTATTACACTTTTTGTGAAGGTGAAAAAATAGCTGTTTTGGCATAGTTTTAAAAAAAAAAATTTACAGCATTCACCTGAGGCGGCAAATCATGAAATATTTTTATAGAGCAGGTTATTACAGACGTGGTGATACCCAATATGTCTAAGATTTTTATTTTTGGGAAGTTTTACATATTAGATGCATTTTTGAACAAAATAAAATATTTTTTTGTGTTGCCATTTTCTGAGAGCCATTTTTTTTCGGGCGATTGTCTTAAGTAGAGTCTCATTTTTTGAGGGACAAGATGACAGTTTGATTGGTACCATATTGGGTTAAATGCGCCTTTTTGATCACCTGCTATTACACGGCATAGTTTTTAAAAAAAATTTTTTACAGCATTCATCTGGGGGGCCATCTCATATAATATTTTTATATAGCAGGTTATTACGGACACGGCAATACCCAATATGTCTAACATTTTTATTTTTGGAAAGTTTTAACATTAGATGCATTTTTTAACAAAATAAAATATTTTTTGTGTTGCCATTTTCTGAGAGCCATATTTTTTTATTTTTCTGGCAATTGTCTTAGGGTCTCATTTTTTGCGGGACAAGATGACGGTTTGATTAGTACCATTTTGGGGTACATACGCTGTTGTGATCGCCTGCTATTACACTTTTTGTAAGGGAAGGTGACCAAAAAATAGCTGTTTTGGCATTGTTGTTTTTTTTTTACTGCGTTCACCTGATGGGGTGGATGATGTGATATTTTTATAAAGCTGGTCAATACGGACGCGGTGATACCTAATATGTTTATTTTTCTTTTTTTTCCCATTTTTTACAATTTTTTTTCCTTTATTTTGTGAAAAGGATGCTTTTTTAACTTGAAACTTTTTTTGTAAAACTTTATTTTTTTTCACTTTTTTTCACTTTCTTTTTTTACACTTTTTTAACTTTTGGGGGTCTGATCTTTACAATTACCCTTTACAATGCATTACAATACTTCTGTATTGTAATGTATTGGCTGTAAGTGTATTACTCAATGTAATACACTTACAGCCTTCTGCCTGTGAGATCCAGGGGCTGGATCTCACAGGCTTCCGTAGATGGTAGCCGGATGCCTAAGGAAGGCATCGGGCTGCCATCTAAGCCATCGGGCCCCCATCACAGCAGCGTGGGGACCCGATGGACACCCCTTTCCACCGCCCACATCGCATGTGCCACGGTCAGCGCTGACCGCGTCACATGAAGGGTTAATGCACCGGCATCTGTGTTTTCACCGATGCCAGTGCATACAGCAGGGGTCCGGCTACTGAGCACAGCCGGACCCCCTCCGCTGATCGGGCGGGCGCGTACATGTGTTGAGGTTGCAACTAATATTGCTTTTTGGGGTTCAATCAGTCACTCCGAATCAAGCAGGCATGTGTGTACACTTATCTAAGAAAAGACACTGACTCAGTATATATAGTTCAGCATCAGATCTATGACATGCCTCGTGGCTGCTGTCTCTATAGCTCTGAAGTTCCTCTTTTATTATAACGGTACATATCTGCACAGAAAAAGGAGAAGGGGCGTAAGCATGCAAATAACTAATAATGTATATATCTTCTTGTACTCCTACGTGGTCTTGATTGGGCAAGGAGCCTCATGCCATCCTGCATCACTGCCTTGAGAAAGAGATAAGGCCCACGTGTAGATAAGAGTACAGGCGCCATCTTAGACCTGTTGCATCAGCTAAATATGAATACATTTTATGCAAGCTTTATAAAGACTACAGAGTATAAAAGTATAAAAAGTATAAAAGTATATAAAGGCACATTTGTTCCTGTCTCATCACATTATCCGGGATATTGAATTCACATTATCTTGAAAACGTGGGAAACTCAGGATTTGCAATAGAATACATTACATTAAGTCCATATACCTCGACAGTCCCCCCTAAATACTGATGTTTTCCACGTCTGACCCTACCTAAACAATACCAGGATATAGACATTCTATACAGCTGCATAAGCATTTACAAAGCTGATATATATATATATATATATATATATATATATATATATATATATATTTGTATAGCATTAAATACATGTATATACAAATGACATAACACTGTGAGGGGAAAATTCAGTATTTCTACCGGTCTACCTTCACAGTCCCCCCTAAAGACTGAATTTTTCCCTAATCTTTGATTTTCTAATTGTCAAGAGTGTCTACACCGACATGGGGGAAAATGTAGTCTTCACCAAGGCTGAAACCCAACAGGCACCCCCCTATGTACTTGGGCTTATCCTAATCATTTGACAGAAACCTACTTGTGGACCATTGAATTTCTAAAAAAAAACAAAAACTGTGTGTTGGACTAACAAGAAGTGTCTCTCCGTGGTCGTCTTCTCTTCGATCTTCTTGGATAATAACAAAAGTTTTTGGTGCAAAGCCAATTGTCCATCACGTAATGCTTGTTATTATAAAGTGCAGTCTATGACCCCTTCTTATGTATGGGAAGGGGTTGCAGGTGTAGGTGTCCGTGTAGATGTTAGAGCCTCTTATCAGTGGGTGATAAACAGTCTGTTACCTTGACTGTGGGAGGAGCTTTGACACAAGGACCTCCCACCCTCACTGGTCTGCATCAGCTCTGCTGGTTAGGCACACAGATTACCGTTAAGGTCCACCCCTGGACAGCCATAGTACGAACAGCAAGGCCTTGTTCAGCATGGCAGACCCGTGGTCGAAGTTGTTTCTTGTTGGGTGATGGGTTACTGACAACTGTGTCTTACCACACCTTGTAGACTGGACGTAGCAGCTCCTGGACTTTCCCCGAGGTTGTTAGTCCCAGCTCTTTTTAGCTGCACACAGGAAAGATGCACCGGGACAGTTCCACACAATCAAAAGTCAACTAAAAAAAACTCAGTTCATGTTAGAATAAGCCGTTGCTGAGGTGGTTTCCTCTTCATCATTGATCAAATAAACAAATGTCCTTAGAACTTTTGTCGGTCCAACACTGTATGTAAATAACACTTACCAATGAGACCAAAGAGGTCTTCTGTCAAATCAAAATGGACTTTTGTGAGACTCTAAATCTGGTCTAATTAAAGGATACTTCAAAACAAACTCTCATGATTTTTTTTTTTTTACAAATAATCCTGCATATTTCAATACATTAATCAATACCAATACCCGGGTATCTTGTGTAATGTAAACCTTTTGAACCAAATAAAACACAATACCATTAATATTTTAGATACCTAACGATGTTTGATGTTTACTAAATGTGTGATATTGTGTATTCTGCACATTTTGTAGCAGTACCCAACTTTTCTGGATGTGGAAATGATTGGACCTTTTTTTCTTTTGAATGAACAGAGTATTCGTAACTAGGAGATGTGCACAAGGGCTGTCTTTGTATCTGTGACGTCAGCATTGTCCTCCTCCCTCCCCCCCTTAGTCCACCCCTTTCAGTCGCACACTGTGAGCTTCCCTCTTTGAGTCAGTCTTATCTTGGTTGTCCATGGGGTCAGATCTCTGATGTTGGTACATTAGACATACAACAAGTCGACAAAAAGCAAACATAGAAACAAACAGATCTGACAATACAGACACAAAACATGAAGGGCCCATAAACGTTTCATTGCCTTGTTTTCAAAAATAAAATGTAGAGTTTGGTCAAAATATTTGGTACCAAGGAAAAATAAAAATCCCCAATGCGCATATAAAGAAAAACAAATGTAGTACATCATACACATTCCTTCATTTTCTCTGCTGCATCCACGCACAGCCCACACACAAGTACAACTTCAAACTACATTCATTCACATTCCACTGAATGACTCAACTCTCAGAAACACAGCTTTCCTGGATACGGATACACACAGAAAACCATCCTGTATGGAGGGGGTAGAAAGAAACATTAAGTGAATCAATTGCTGGCACGTAATACCATTGTCTTCGGTTGTTCACTCCTACAACACATTGTTAAACTATTGTCTCGACTCTTGGACATTTACAAGCTGCTAGCAGCTAGCAGGCTGCCACTACCCCCTCGAGCCACAGGCAAATTAACACATACAGTATATATGCAACTTACCGTGGTCTTAGTGAGGGCGATCAGGCCTCCGTTCGGGAGGGAGTGGGTCCTGTGGTGAGTCAAGGGTTGGGACACCGAGCGAGTCCTGATGCTCCTTTCAGGGGCCCCACGTTGGGCGCCAGCTGTTGAGGTTGCAACTAATATTGCTTTTTGGGGTTCAATCAGTCACTCCGAATCAAGCAGGCATGTGTGTACACTTATCTAAGAAAAGACACTGACTCAGTATATATAGTTCAGCATCAGATCTATGACATGCCTCGTGGCTGCTGTCTCTATAGCTCTGAAGTTCCTCTTTTATTATAACGGTACATATCTGCACAGAAAAAGGAGAAGGGGCATAAGCATGCAAATAACTAATAATGTATATATCTTCTTGTACTCCTACGTGGTCTTGATTGGGCAAGGAGCCTCATGCCATCCTGCATCACTGCCTTGAGAAAGAGATAAGGCCCACGTGTAGATAAGAGTACAGGCGCCATCTTAGACCTGTTGCATCAGCTAAATATGAATACATTTTATGCAAGCTTTATAAAGACTACAGAGTATAAAAGTATAAAAAGTATAAAAGTATATAAAGGCACATTTGTTCCTGTCTCATCACATTATCCGGGATATTGAATTCACATTATCCTGAAGACGTGGGAAACTCAGGGTTTGCAATAGAATACATTACATTAAGTCCATATACCTCGACACATGTACGGCGCTGGTCGGGAAGGGGTTAAAGATGATGTGGTGCTTCATGTGAGCGTGGCTTCCTTTTCATTACACTACGTGTCATCTCCTGTGGAACGGTGGTAAAGTGTAATTACAAGTAATCGCTACATTCAAGTGAACGGAGCAAGTACTTGCCATTATATTGCACTTCCGAGACGATGTGCAGTGTAATGAACAGGAATCACATTGAGCGCCGCCTTCAAACAGCTGATTGGCGAGGGTGCCAGGTGCTGGATCCCTGCTGATCACAAATTGATGACTTATCCTGGTGATATGTCATCAATAGAGATGAGCGAACATGCTCGAAACGAGCACTGTACCGCTCGGCTCCCCTGCGCTCGCATGGGCGCAGGCAGCCGCTTCCGTCCTGAGGAGGACGGAAGCGGCTGCCTGCGCCCATGCGAGCGCAGGGAAGCAGAGCGGTACAGTGCTCGTTTCGAGCACGTTCGCTCATCTCTAGTCGTCAATATAAATGACAGGACAACCAATTTCATTTGGATATCATCCTGAAGCTCTTCACAGGTTAATTATTAAGGTGTGTGAAGAAGTGCTTCATAAAACATAAATTGGTTCTACTTCACAAAAGATGTTCAGTTATGTTGGAATGATTAAGCTCGTCCTGTATGTGGCAACCAACCATCATACAAAAAAAGCTTACTGCATCACCAGTCATCCTTCAGAACAGTCATTTATTTGATTTTCATCTTCTGGCACCACCATGTGAAGAGCATTACTAATCTGACATTCTACTATGTTATGTCTCTCACCTTTCTCTTGCTCTGCTGACAAGCTATAAAAATAATTTATAGCCACTTCCTCTGACCATGTGTGTGGCACTAGCATCTGTGCCTTCTTGCTGTGCCCCTTTTTTCAGACACTATTTATTTGAATTGAGCTATTTATACCTGGGACACATAGGGAGATTCCCTTTCCAGTTTGTTTTGTTTCTCATGATCTGTAAAACACCAGATGTTTCCTTCAAATCCAACTTTACTGATCTTCCTGACTTGCATAACAGGTGCACTGACTTCCCTCACTGATATCATTTCGGAGTTTGAGTGTTTTTTAATGGATATTTCCTTCTAGAACTGTAAAACATATGTACTGAACATATTTAGAAAACTTAATACAAGTTGTGAGATAAGACCTTTAAGGCTTTCCAATAGCTATCTTAGTAACTTACTGTACATCAGAATATTCATAAGGGCATTATAGTTAGTTTAAAGGGAATTAAAAAGTATTGTCTATATTGTGTTTGCATTCCAAATGAATTATCTTATTCTTTGTAAGCAGACATTTTAAGCTGGGGTTATATGCCTATATTGTTCTTCAAAAACATTTGTAAAGTCTAACATCATGATCACTATTTTGTCTCACACATCTCTAGTTCTTAAAAAAAAAAAAACTCTAGAGCTGCAGTTGTCAACCTGTGGTGCAGGTACTCCAGGAGGGTACGTCAGAGACCTCAACTACCATATGGACTAAGAGGAGGAGATACACCATGAACTGGTGCTTGTCTCCACCATGGCTCAGACTTGTCAGTGTTCTAGCTGGAGTAATCGTTCATAGAGATAAGCAGACAGTCCAGCAATTTAGGCAGTCTGGAATGACATATCATGGTTGTCTAACTCTGTCGTCCAGGGAAGGCCACAGTCTAGATCTCGACTGGCAAGAAGATCAAGAGCAGAAGTAAGCCACAGGAGGCTCTCAGTGCTGATTCCTGCTTCTATAACATGGAGCAATGAGCCAACAGTGCCCCCATAACATTAAGTGTTTACCGTATTACGGTAAATCAGCCATAGAGTTTCCTCATGGTCAAGCATAGTAACAGTATGTCCTTAGTGACTGTCATAATTGATCACACAACATCCTTGAAAATGTTACCTATATTATTCCCATATAAATCGTTGATATATATATCATCATTAAGGAGGTCTGGAGTGGGGTCTGTATGTATGTTGAGGTCTGCTGAAGAAGTCATATGTATTATTTTTTAGTTAAATTCTGCAGTTGGGAAGTAGAAACATTGGCACGGTGTCAGATCCATCACATGACAGGCACAAACAGCCCCTGACCCCCTTGATGCACCCAACTGACTTATAATAGGATCATGTTTGCATGTATAACATGTTTGCTGCCATACATATTTTGTTTGTTGTCTGCATGTTAGCTTTATGGTCGTGTACCTGTGACTTTCGATGTGCTACTCTCAATTTTCTTATAAAAGATTCAATGAAGGTTCCATCATGGTGCATGTTTTTCCCCTGTTGTGGCACTGTAGATGAACTGTGCACTTGCCATAGATGGGCATACCATATGTACAACGTGTGCAGTTACACAGTGGGAAAACCTGTGTTCAAAGTATTATTCTAGAACCCTTCTACCTAACAGGATCATCCATAGCAGACAACTCATGCAACTAGTGAATACTGTAGGTTTATCTCATGCTTAGATCTTGTCTTAATATAAGTATCTTGTCCAAAAATGAAAACAGAACAGATATAAAGTACAAGCCTTAACACAAAATCTAAGGCTTGTGAGTACAAGAAAAGAGTAAGCAGTTGCTTGACACTATATATCTACACAATTAAAGGAACTCTTAACTGTAAATCATCGGCTTGGCTTTTGGGTACTTGTAATCTTGAATGTGCCACTTATATATTATTAGGCAATTAACTTGTCACCACATGGGAAGAGCTGTTATTTTTGATTGAAAGCTTTTTGTTATGTTTTGAGGCATTTTAAGTAGGTATATACAAATAAAGAAGCATTGATATATTGATGACTCTTTGGCTACCTATATGAAGATAATAACTATACAGATGATACAGCAATTTCTATTTCTCAGCATGGCTAGACAAGCTAATCTGGTGGGTGTTAGAAGCTATGTCTATATAGGTAATTGGGTCAATTACTAGCTAGGTTACATGGACTTATTATTGTGCTTTCAAATGCTTCAAATATCTTCAAACTTTTTTAATCGGCTTGGAGGAAGATTCAGTGACATCTACAGAATACACAATTGTCACCTCGTACATTCCTTGATATTTTGATTATTATACAAGAAAAGACAGCAGCGCCCCAGTCACCTGTTCGTTTTTTTTTTCTATCTTACCTTTTTTAATTTGTTCCCTTCATTTTCCATAATTTTCACTTCAAGTACAGGTAGTGATAGTGGATGAGTGACTTAGAACATTTTTACGAATTCTAAAGGTGGTACTCCGTTTGCCAGGAGAAGACTTATTCTTCTAAAAACAGGAAACCACAGTAGTTGAAAGGGTTTATCCAAGTTCATAAACTTAGTGCCTCGGTTTCTCTATCTTCACTCTCTATAGTAGAACATTTATCCAATACAAACATCTACAGGGTGCTATTTTTTCCACTGGGAGGATTTATGGGAAGGCAAAATTCATATGATGGGAAATGCAAAATGATACCAAAAGTAGGAGTAAAAAAAATATCTTTATTTTCTAAATTACCCACTAAATGTTAACAAATGTCTTGAAATAAAATACATTTTCAGCAATGTGCTAAGGAAATGCCAGGAAGCATGTCGGGTAAAAGCAACACTATTTCTATTTCTAAAAAGGAATTTCTTGCCCTTTGTACCCTATTAGGGCCCTTGCACACGACCGTATGCCCTCTGAGACATACAGTCCTTACATACATGAGCATGCTCGATCAATGCCGCTCCGGGACATACGGCTCGCTCACGGGCCGTATGTCTCAGTGGGCATACGGTCATGTGCAAGGGCCCTTAGGGCATTAAACATTACAGAGTGGGTCATCTACTTGTACATCGCCTTTACGAGTGGAGAGATGATAAAAAGCAGCAGACTTGGGCTGTCTAAGTGAAACTACATGCAGTGTTGGAATAGCCACCATGCAATAGTGTATTTCTTAGATAATCAGGCAATGGCAATTCAGCTGTCCAGGAATTGGACCTGCAGCAATAAGACAGGAGTAATAGGACTGGTAAAAAGATGTAATACTGAGAATATTAAAACCACATATTGTAAACAAGATTTGGTTGTGAATAATCTGCTGTAAAATAAAAGGTTTGTATATTGTGCATAAACGTACATTGTTATGATGAAAATTGTAAAATTGTGATTTGTAATACAATGCCATGTCTATCTTGCTTGTGTGAATGCCTCAAATAATTACAGAAGGAGGATATGTCATATTGTATAGGTTGCATAAAAATCACAGCCCATAGCAATAACTAAGATATTAATGTGGGTAAAAAGCAGTATGGCAGAGAACAGTTAGTACTGATGTTAAAATGTAATAGGTATTTCAGTACAAGAATATTAAAGAGGCTTACAAATACATACTGATCACCTAGCCTCTGGATAGGTCATCAGTATCTGATCGGTGGGGGTCCAACACACGGGACTCCCTCCAATCAGCTGTTTGAGAAAGCAATGGTGCTCGCAATAGCGCCACAGCCTTCTCACTGCTTTTCCTAGGCCGAGTGATGACACATTCATAGGTCACATGGCCTAAGCACAGCTCAGCCCATAGATGTGAATGGGGCTTGGCTGCGATACCAAGCACAGCCACTATACTATGCACAGTGCTGTGTTTGGTAAGTAGGGAGAAGGCCGTGGTGAGCACTGGTGCCTTCGCAAATAGTTAATCAGCTGAGACTCAGGTGTTGGACCCCCACCAATCAAATACTGATCACTTATCCAGAGGAAAGGTCATCAGTATTTAAATCTCAGAAAACCATTTTAAAACTAATGGTTTCAAAACTAAAATTTTGTGGATAACTAGACAAATTTTACAGACAGGACACCTGCTTGGCAAAATGTCCAACTGATGGCATGGTGAAGAATAAAATTTTGCTGAAGATCCAGAACTGTGCCACATTTCCATAGTGACGAGACATGCTTTATGGAAAGCTGGACAGAGTTAGCAATGCCTGCTGAAATTAATTTTGGATAAGGCATGGAACTGCACCATAATTACCACAATTAATTGGTACAGCAGCAACTGCACTACCAGCAACTTGGCCAGGTGTTCTCATGTTCACACATTCTGTTCTGGATGTCTCATAATGGAGCAGAGGGCAGAGATGAGGAGAAGTAGGAGTAGGGGAAGAAGCAGCTGATTATAATGATGACATAAATGATGCTACTCTTTGATGACACTTTTTTCCACCATAATTTGTTATACAATCATCAGATCTGCCATAAATTCTGTAATACTGACAATAGTGTGAACAGAGTTTTAGGGATCTTTAGCATATACATACAGTATATAGTTACCAGTTTTCTTTCAGGTTCTTACCAGTTCAGGTAAGTCTTTTCCACCTAACTTAAAATAATTTGTACGTCTACCTATTCCTCACAAGTCCTATAGCCTTAGTCAAAAATAGTAGGCCCAAGAGTCATGCTGTTTTTAAACATAACATGAAAAGGTCAAACAAGCACGGTCATATCTGAATGTGGGATGTACTTAAATGGTCGCTATGTTTCACACCACTTTGCCTAGATCAATAGTACAGACAATATAAGAAACTTTGTAATCAATATATCTTATCAGAGAAAAATGGTAATATTTCCTGTTTTGTGAGATTGAGATGGGTTTCAGCTAATTGCTCCTCCCTCTACTCTTCATAGATGTCTATGGGCAGCAAGTAATTTATATCCTTTAGCGAGCAGTCTTGTTTTTTTAAGATTGGTACTTTTAGATTTGTACTGTGGGAGAAAAAGAGCCTGATAAGTGGGGACTAAGACATATTCCTTTCTGAAGATATATTACAGTGTCTTCTTTATCCACCTGTACCACTAATTTATACAAAATTTGTTAAAAGGTTAGAGTCTTTATAAGTACAAAAATTCATAAGCCAAACTCAAACCAATGGATCCCTATCATAATTTCAAAGTAGTTTCTACATATGTGTAACATGCTACATGGAAAGGCCAATATTGTAGGACCTAAGGCAATGCCAATGTTTATCTTGAGGTTACTGAACAATATAAATATATAATTCTTTACTTATTAAGATCCATAGACCCTCTAAGATTCATGGTGGGTTTGTGTATCAAAAGTAAATAACCACTTTAGAATTTTCTCAAAGAAAGAATAAATCTCATAGAAAATAATGATTTCTGTTACACAGTGGTAATGCCCATGGTAATAATGACTGTGTAATGTTACTTTCACACTAGCGTTTTTAAATTCCAGTATTGAGTTCCGTCATAGGGGCTCAATACTGGAAAAAAACGCTTCCATTTTGTCCCCATTCATTGTCAATGGGGACAAAACTGAACTGAAGACAATGGAATGCTCCTGAAAGCATTCCGTTCCATCTTCAGACCAGAGAACAAACCGCAGCATGCTGCAGTTTTCTCTCCGGTCCGCACCAAGACGGATCCGGAATGACCCCCAATGCAAGTCAATGGGGACGGATCCGTTTGGTGTGACCAACATGGTAAACGGATCCGCCCTCCATTGACTTTCAATGGAGTTCAGGACGGATCCGTCACCTCATACATACAGACATACATACAAACATACACACATACACACACATACACACAAACACATACATACTTACATACTCCAGGCAGGCAGGCCGCACGTCTTCATGCCCAGGAGGCGCGCAGCTATGACGATTCCCTACAGCGCCCAGCAGAGGGCGCTGTGGGGAATCGTCATAGCTGCGCGCCTCCTGGGCGTGAAGACGTGCGGCCTGCCTGCCTGGAGTATGTAAGTATGTATGTGTTTGTGTGTATGTTTATGTATGTGTATGTCTGTATATGGTACCGTGTGTCATATGTGGGGCCAGAACGCGGTTCCGGCCCCACACATGTCCCTGCGGCAGTCTGGATCCAACGGCACCCTTCACCAGCCGGATCTGGACTGCCGCTAGTGTGAAAGAGGCCTAAGACTTTGCATCTCCTTTTTCCACTTGTCTGTACATTAAATAAATATGCTAATATTAAAGCGCAGTGTTCAGAAGCTTCAAAGAGTTTACTATCAATTAAGATGTTGATTTTGGACTTTTAATATAGAAGATTTGAACAAGGGCCCCTAGTTCAGAAGTGGCTGTGGAATGTAGATGAAAGACTGCGTAGCCTTCTGTTGGTTAAATTCAGATGGGAAATGTTCGAGTTCATCGAATGTCAGAATAACATTTCTCTTTCATCTTGTTTGGAGCAGGATTGTGTGCATGTACAGAACATAGTAACTTCAGTTAACCAATAGCTCCAGAGGAGAGTTCTGTACAACTAGCTGTTCCATTGATAATTGAAAGAGCTAAATGGAGTAAACCTTTAATTTGTGGTTAAACTCATCCATGCATTTTCCATATCTTCAATGAGGAGGATCTGACATGAATTGATCAAAGGCTGTGAAAGGATTCCAGAAAGTTGCACAGCTAGTTTATGCCAAAAATCAGCTTGAAGTTGGAGGGAGAATGAATATGCTACATTAGTGTCACAGCAAGGAAACCAGGAATACTGTAGTAGAAATAGTAATATAATTAATACACAGTTGAATTATTTTAAAGAGTTTTGCAGGAATAAAATACTGGTGAACTATCTTCAGGATAGGTCATCGATATCTGACCCATGGGGTCCAACTCCTGGCAGCCTTGCCGATCAGCTATCGCCTCTTCATAGCATACAAGCACAGTCCCGTACGTTATAGAAATGTTGTGCTTGGTATTGAAGTTCAATCTCATTCACTTGAATAAGAGACAGCTGCACAAAGGCCATATGACCAATGAATTTCATGTCATAAGTTGAGAATGAGGATGCAGCTCTTTTTCAAATGCCACAGCCCCTTCTACCAGCTGATCAGCAAAGGTTCTAGGACCGATCAGATATTGATGACCTGTCTTGATAATAGTTAATCATTGTTGAAGTCCCCAAAAGCCCTTTAATCTAGCATGGGTAAAACAGAAACCAATCATCAATTCATCCTAGAATTACAAATTCCAACCTAAAGGAACTTTAATGGATAGTCTTGAAAATACAGATGTCATCTACTGTATATACTGTATCATTCATATTGTGTCTGCATCGTTTTAACATTTTGCAGGGCTTATCTGTTCCTTCCTTGAAGACAGCAATGAAACAATGCAAGAAGTGAGGACTATTACTGCATATTCGGTAATATACAGTAAATACCAATTTGCCCTTCAGAAATCTGTGGAAAGCTGCTTGACAACCCCTGCCAGAATTGAAAGCTCATGTATTCTGTTTGATAACATATCCTAATGTACCAACATTACCACTACATGCATTAAAATGTTAACTATTTTCCTTGGGGCTGTGTAAAACCCCTGGAGGACACAATCATATTGAGGTAATTACATACATAGAATAACTACAAAATGTTCACACCTGTCATTTCTAGAGTTAAGAATTTGAATTCTGACTGTCCTACTTCCGTATATATATCAAATGCACAACTCGAGCTAATATTTGCAAATCAATCGTACAGTCAATGTTTAACCAGTTCAGGGACGGGACATTTTCTGTTTTTTAGTACGTATATGAGTCTTTGAAAGCCATAGCTTTTTTTTCTGTTAGGTTATCTAAATAATTGTGCACCTTTTCAGTGATACATGGGGCTTTATTTTTATGTCATTTCTATTTTAGTATTTGTTTTTAATTACTTTTTAAAAGCAGGAAAATGTTAAAAAAAAAAAAGCAAACAAACAAAATGACCATTTTGACATATAGGAAGTATGGGTTATGGTTGCAATGGGTGGGGCTATAAGCTGCAGTGTGGTGGCGGTTTTTAAATTTTTTGAATTTATCTTTTTTACTTTGTCCTTAATATTAATTTCCTTATTTATTTACACCTCTGTGTCCCCCATAAGGTCACATGAGACTTTTGGGGGACATTTAACATTACTTTTTTTTTTAAATTTGTTTCTGATGTTTCCTTAATATTCATTTATTTTTTTTATATATTTACACCCCTGTGTCCCCCATCAGCTCATATGAGACTTTTGGGGGACATTTAACATTATATTTTTTAAAATTTGTTGCTGATTTTTTCCTGTAACTGGGGCTTACTTACCTCACTGGGGAATACTGTACCCAGAGAGGTTGTACGCAGTGTACAGCCTCACTGCAGAGCTGATCTGGGTCGGCTAAGATCCATCAGCTCGGGCAGACACCCAACCCACGTCGATCACAAAACCGTTGGGACTAGAGCAGGAAGCAGCATTGCCTATTGAGTGCTGTGTATAGAGTAATGGGGAAGGCAGGGACTGTGCAGAGAGATGTACCAATTACTCAGAAATATATAGTTAATAGGAGGTCAGCAAGCAGTTAAAGTGTATAAATCTATTTAACCATAGTACCTTAAGCAAAGAATCAATTTTCAGTTTATGAAGTCGAGCTGTACATAGAGACGCTACAGCAGATGGACATGACCTCAGACAACAGAGGGGACCACCTCCTTTCTCAAGCCTCCCACTGCCCAGTAAAATAACCATTTGTAATCTGCAGCTGTAGTCACAATCAGTAATTACATAATGATATTATGTAAAAATATAATATCAATTCATAATTAAAGGAGCTGAGTACTTTTAAAAAGAATCTCTAAAAAACTATGGCCACAGTTTCCATAGCAACCAAGATGACAGACAATATAAAGTATTCTGCTCATGGCCAGATACTGGAAATTCTGCAGAATGTGTCTGCACATGCACTGAATGCTTTCAATGCAAGCACAGAAGAGGATGAGTCCAGGGTACATTATGTAACATCTGATTTTCCATGGATGTGGTGGCCACAAGCAATTATTATTATTATTATTATTATTATTATTATTATTATTTACTTGAAAGTGCCATTAATTCCATGGCGCTGTAAATCAAGAGGGGGCTAGAAATACATTATATAAAAAATACAAAAAACAAGAAACTATCTAACTAACTTACAGACAGAAGCCAAGGGCAGAAGAGACAGAGCTGCAGTGGCTAGTGAATCTGAGAGAGGTTGCAAAGCAGTTGTTGGCCATACGCTGTCAGGAGCAATATATTAGCCTCTACAGATGTGCTGTGAATAGAGGAAGAAGGGTTTTGGTCCACAGGTGACTGCAAGTAAGTAGCAGAGCAAGTGACATCAGAGACAAAGAGTGTAAATATTTATTGTCAAGTTGAATTGTGTGCTGTTAACCAAGTTAGGCCTCTTTCATACATCAGTGTTTGATCAGTATTTGGTCAGTGATTTCCATCATTGATTGTGAGCCAAATCCAGGAGGTACAGAGAGATAAGGTATAATGGAAAGATTTGCACCTGTTCTGTGTTTTTGACAGGCACATGATTTTGGCTCACAATCACTGATGGAAATAACTGACCAAACACTGCGAATAAACCAATAAAATGTGCTAGGTTTGTAATTATAGAAAACCTCTATTCTCGATATAGTAAGGCTATAAGTAAGGCTATAGCCTTTTATTAAGGGTTAAATGAAGGAGAGAAAAAAAATAACCGAAGAAAAAGTCTAGAAGCCTCTCCTGAGGGTATTGAACCAGGGATATCTACATGCAAGGGTGACCACTTACCTCCAGGCTACAGCCTTATCATGTTGAGAAAAGTGGTTTTCTATGCTTAGAAAGTGAATACATATTACTGGTTTCTTTATAATCATATATTGTGCTTATGAATAAAGCAGTGAAGTATTCGCTTTCTAAGCACAGAAAACCTCTATTCTCAACACGGCAAGGCTATAGTAGTGTATATGATATGTACATGCTAGGACACCGCTCTAGAACACAACTCTGCCCTCAGCATGCTGATATCTAGCCCTGTCAAATAAAGGAAGGGGGAGTGTGCAGAGCACAGAGGTGTTTCCAAAGCAGAGTTCCAAGGATCCAGATCCACCCCCTAGTGCTCAAATATGCTTATTTGCTTATGAGTAAAACCACATCGCTGATGCTGTTTAACATACTGGCAAAAGAAGGGTATAGTTTAATCGGCATGCTCAACCTTACCCGGCAGTATCAGACCAGATCATGTCGACAGAAGCTCTTTAAAAAAGTAAGTTCTTGGAAATTTTTAAATTTACTTTTAAAATTCTAAGTCGAACACCCTAAAAAAGCATAAGATTATATTTACATGGCTAATTTTTCCAAATTTTCTTTCAATTTTAGATGAACAAAAAACTATAAAACATATCAAACTAAATTTACCACTAACTTGAAGTACAATGAGTCCTGAAAAAAACAAACTCAGGATCACTTGGATAAGAAAAGGCATTCCAAAGTTATTACCACATAATGTGACACATCAGATTTGTTATTTAAGCTTGGTCAGGAAGGTGAAAACTGGCTTTCTGTAAGGAATTAAAATAATATTCATAACTATTTGAAATTATTGCCACAAATGTTATCAACCTTCACAAGAGCAGTGTGTCTATATTGACATACCCAGTCCTCTTGTAATAACGGTGGCGGATCGCTGTTGTTCGCCTACTTACCACCATGGTCCATGGCTCCATGTTTGAGCGAGCACCGCCCTCCCTGGCCACATCCATCTTTGTCTGGGTCCAGCTGCATTGTAGGGAAGGTAGCAACGGTGATCTGCTGCCGGTGTCTCTCCATCCACTGCTCTGGTCCTGGACTCTGTGCCTACAGATGCTGTACCTTCTGGAATCCACTCCACGCCTGTTTCCTGTAGCACCTCGGTAAGGGCTGGCGCACATCACTTTCTATGATGTAAAGGTTTTGCACATGTGATCTATGCGACAAATCCTAGCCATCCTGTACCTATTTCAGTGGTCCAGCCCCTTTCCCAGGTGTCTGAGTGTCAAAGGCCCTTGTGTCCTGCAAAGGTTGCTGTTATTTGTACTTGTGTTCCTGTATACCTGACCTGTGACTGTATTTCTGGACTCCACTACCTGTTTGATCCTTGCTAACTTTACCTTGACTCTCCTGTTGCTGACCTGGATTGCCTGACCTGAACCTGTACCACCTGCCCTGACCCATTGCTTGTTGGACTTCTCCTCTACCTCATCCTTCGGTCCTGTACTGTCACTCCTGGTTAAGACTTAGCCTGCTGACTATGACTGTACCTCTGGTATCTTGTACTTGTACCCCCTGGTCCACCTGGACCAGCTGCCTCATGTGCCAATCCTTCTCAAGAGATAGAAACCTGGTGTTCTATGCCCACCATCAGGGGTACTGCAAATAACAAGGGGTTCACTTAGGCAATACCCTTAGAGGAGGTTGGTCACATGGTACAGTGAATTTACACCCGCTGGTTTGTGACATTTCTAATAGATAGTTACCAAGGTAAACTGCTCTTATAAGTGTGGAACGCAAAAGTGCTCTTATGAAATATTATTATATATTAGTGTTCTAAGTTGAATCGCACTGTAATTGTTCTGAGTTTCATAAACTAATGTTGAGCAGTGAGATTCTTATAGATTCTTATAGATACTGAGTTTCAAAGCATGGGATATGCTTGGGAGAAACTGGAGATGGCTATGTGAGGAGCAGACAAGAGGACATCAAAGATGGAGGTTAATGGTCTGAGCATATGTGGCACTTAATTGTAGCAGAGGGTCTCAAAACCGTAGCACAACGCTTCAGTTTTGTTCCCATTGGTTGTCAATAGGGACAAAACTGAACAATGTGGAACGGAGGCGGAGCACACCAGAACGCATTCCATTCCGGTTTGTTGCGTTCCCTTGCCGGACAACAAATCACTGCAAGCAGCCAGATCGGGCACAAAGTACCATGTAAGTCAATGGTGCCAGATCCGTTTTTTCAGACACGAAAATACCAGATTCGACGCCCATTGACTTACAATGGTTTTAGGATGAAGGAATACGCTTTATTTCGAAACTAGTCGGATCAACTTGGCCCCTACAGGCACCCGTACTCAACGTGTGACGTCACACTGAAGTTTTTCCTAGACAACAGCCGGCAGAGTTTCCCATGTGCACGCTTGCTTCCGGTCGGAGCAGCGGGCCTACTGTGGATGCACTCAAGTAGAGGAACACAGGAACAACATTTTTTCAAAAAATCTAGGACTCAGCCATGTTTTCCTGATTTGGAGATTACAAACAAACAGGTACACTGTATGTTTATGGCTATTTCTTGATCAGAATACAGTAAATGACATTGCAGTTTACTTCTCACAGTGCTATACATTACCAGCCTTACGTTTGCTTTTTTGCCTGAGGCAGAGGTGTTGAATTTGGAATTTAATTGCCTTTTTACCAGCGCAGATACCTTTTACTTATATACTCTATATTGTTTATACATTGGTGAGTGTGGGCGACCTCACTTTTTTATTTATATATATATATATATATATATTTTTTTTTTTTTTTTTTTTTTTTTTTTTTTTTTTTTTTTTTTTTTAGTTAAGCTCTTGGGGCGAGGCACACCCTAAAGCGACAGCGCAGGTGATACTCTAATTTGTCTTTACAATGGTTTTAGTGCCGGATTCTTCATTTTTGATATAATACAACTGGATCTGTTCTGAACGGATGCAGCGGGTTGTATTATACGAACTGAACCGTTTTGCTGTGGTTTTGGGATCCACTGCCAGATCTCAAAACTGGACAGCATAAACGCATATGTGAAAGTAGCCTTACACTTCTGCATCCCTTATTTATGACCTGTCTGCTGTCTCCTACTGCTGGTCGATTATGGTCAGTGTCTCTGCTCTGTGTCTAGTCCCAGCTCTGTGAAGTGCATTCTCTTGCACCTGGGAGTAGCTCTGGTTGGGGCTTCTCTGCTGTAAATTTCCTGTCTACTGAGAGAGGGAGCTGTCTGCTGATTCCACAAGGCATATAAGGGAGCTGTGCTCTATATCACCTGAATTTGGCTTGCTGAATAATCCTGATATGTAGCAGCAGGGGCGTACATAGAAATCATTGGGTCCCATAGCAAGAATCTGAATTGGGCCCCTTAACTCCGCCCATACCCACCCTTGGCCCATCCCACCTCCTGCCCTGGCCCCTCCCCTTCCACATCCCATTTGCTGCAATGGGAACGCCGTAGAAACAAAACCAGTAAAACGGTGGAGGAATTGCTTTTTTTTTTTCCCAATTCTTCTCCATTTGGAATTTTTTTCCGCTTCCCACTACATTGTATATCATATTAAATGGTGGCATTAGAAAGTACAACTTGTCCCGCAAAAAATAAGACCTCATACAGCTATGTAAACGGAAATATAAAAAAGTTATGGCTCAAGGAAGATAGGGAAGAAAAATGAAAATGCAAAAACAAAAAAAACTTCTGGTATTCTAAGGGTTAAAGGAGTTATCTAACCCCTATTATGAGCCCCAAAATGCCCGGGGACCACATGCAGATATGTGGGAAGGGGGAGGGGGGGACTGGATATAGGAACGGACAGGGCCGATTCTACCTCTTCTGCTTCCTGAGGCGAAATTTTAAATGGCGCCCCCTCCCATTAAAAATTAGTATGAAAGCCAAGTAGCCACCAAGACTCTCCTGCCAGATCTGGGGCGATACAAGTACAGATAATGTTGTTATCACCTGCAGTCCTATGTAACACCACAGATAACACAGTAATAACTAAGTACAGATAATGTAGCAGATGCCATCTGCAGTCCTATGTAACACCACAGATAACACAGTAATAACTAAGTACAGATAATGTAGTAGATGTCACCTGCAGTCCTATGTAACACCACAGATAACACAGTGATAACTCTCTGAGTACAGATAATGTAGTAGATGTCACCCGCAGTCCCATGTAACACCACAGATAACACAGTGATAACTCCCTGAGTACAGATAATGTAGTAGATGTTACCTGCAGTCCTATGTAACACCACAGGTAACACAGTGATGCCTCTCTAACTACAGATAATGCAGTAGATGTCACCTGCAGTCCTATGTAACACCACTGATAACACAGTAATAACTCTCTGAGTACAGATAATGTAGTAGATGTCACCTACAGTCCTATGTAACACCACAGATAACACAGTGATAACTCTCTGAGTACAGATAATGTAGTAGATGTCACCTACAGTCCTATGTAACACCACAGATAACACAGTGATGACTCTCTGAGTACAGATAATGTAGTAGATGTCCCCCGCAGTCCCATGTAACACCACAGATAACACAGTAATAACTCTCTGAGTACAGATAATGTAGGAGATGTCATCTGCAGTCCTATGTTACACCACGGATAACACAGTGATAACTCTTTGATTACAGATAATGTAGTAGATGTTACCTGCAGTCCTATGTAACAGCATAGATAACACAGTGATAACTATCTGAGTACAGATAATGTAGATGTCACCTGCAGTCCTATGTAACACCACAGATGACACAGTGATAACTCTCTGAGCATGGATAATGTAGTAGATGTCCCCTGCAGTACTATTTAACACCACAGATGACACAGTGATAACTCTCTGAGTACAGATAATGTAGTAGATGTCCCCTGCAGTCCTATGTAACACCAGATAACACTAGTGCTGATAATGTAGTAGTGTTAACTGCAGTCCTATGTAAACCCACAGATAACACTAGTGCTGATAATGTGGTAGTGTTAGACCTCTTTCACACCAGCACAAGCACGGATCCGGCAGGTGAAGGGTGCCGCCGGATCTGTGCTGCCGCATGAACACATGTGGGGCCAGAGCAGCACATATACATACACACACATACACACATACACATACATACACAGACACATAAACATACACAGATACATAAACATACACATACACAGACACTTACCTGTTCCAGCATCTCCGGACCTGACCAGCGGTGAGGAGGACGGCGCGCACAAGGGTACGCATGTTGCGGTTTGCTCTCCAGTCTGGAGACGGAACGGAATGCTTCTAGGAGCATTCTGTTGTGTTCAGTTTTGTCCCCATTGACAATGAAGCGTTTTATTCCGGTATTGAGCCCCTATGACGGAGCTTAATACCAGAATATTAAAACACAAGTGTGAAAGTAGCCTTACCTGCAGTCCTATGTACAACCACAGATAACACTAGTGTAGATCATGTGGTATTGTTACCTGTAGTCCTATGTAATACCACAGATAACACTAGTGCTGATAATGTGACAGTGCAGTCCTATATACAACCACACATAACACTAGTGCTTATTATGTAGTAGTGTTACCTGCAGTACTATGTAAAACCACAGATAACACTAGTGTAGATCATGTGGCAGTGTCACCTGCCATTCTATGTACAACCACAGATAACACTAGTGTAGATCATGTGGTAGTGTTACCTGCAGTCCTATGTAAAACCACAGATAACACTAGTGTAGATCATGTGGCAGTGTTACCTGCAGTCCTATGTACAACCACAGATAACACTAGTGTAGATCATGTGGTAGTGTTACCTGCAGTCCTATGTAAAACCAGAGATAACACTAGTGTAGATAATGTGGTAGTTTTACCTACGTCCTTAGTGTGCCTACTTGTGCCTCTCCCACGGACTCCATGCTGGTGGTGCTGTCTCCTCTTCCGTCTTCTTCTTCTTGCCCCCACAGAACGTCCTGATGCAGCTGCGTAAAGACATAGGAACACTGTGGGCATGGTGACGGTGACACACACAGGGACAGGGACACACACAGGGATAGGGACAAACACAGGGTCACTCAGGGACAGGCACATACACACACAGGGACAGATAGACACACAGGGACAGACAGACGCACAGGGACAGACAGACACACAGGGACAGGGACACATAGACACACAGGGACAGACAGGGACAGACACACACAGGGACAGACAGATACACAGGGACAGACACACACAGGGACAGGGACATATAGGGACTGGGACAGACACAAACACAGGGACAGGGACACATAGGGACAGACATACACACAGGGACAGACAGACATACAGGAACAGACACACACACAGGGACAGGGACACACAGCTAGGCCTCACCAAACTCCAGCCTGGCTTCTCTCCATACAGAATTACAGCTCTCTGCTCCCCAGGCTCCGCCCCCATTGGTCACATGGTCTGATGACATCAGAAAGGTCCTTTAGCCCACAGCAACATCTATTCCTGGACTGCAGGGGTGAGCGGACCTACTGGGGCGGGGGGGGGCAGGTGCTGAGCATAAGAAGGGAACACAAGCGGGAAGGCTGCAGGCTACCTCGAAGCCCCAGGTTAACTAGTTAATTATGAATAACCAGGCTGCCTGTGTTGTGCAGAGTATATGTAGGGGGCGGGCCTTCCTTGCTCTCCAGGCCCCCCTGTGCTGCGGGCCCCATAGCAGCTGAGTGGTCTGCCTATATTGGCAGTACGCCACTGTGTAGAGGTAAAATTAGGGTTTGTTGCACCTTTTTCTGTTTCTTTTTTCAGTCTGCCTGTATAGATCTTGCTTTGTGTCACTTGGTCTTTCCCTATCTGTTGCTTGCTGTTTCAAACTGCTTTCTGTGTCTGTGTCTTGATGCTGGTATGTTTCTTTCTTTTACATAGCTGTCTGTCTGTATTTGTCTCTCTCTCTGTAAGTATGTCTTTTTCTGTCTTTCTCACAAACGTCAGATGACAGAGGATGTACTTTCCAATGTGTGTTTTAAGAAAGAAAAGCAGGTCTGGAAGAAGTGGAGTACATAATTTGAAAACAGAGTCACTTCAGAGGTTGATATGTATAAGGTAAGCACATGCACCTGGCTTATCTAATATCCGGGTCATGTCTAAAGACCTATTTCAAGGATTTAATATTGAGGATAGCTGCCTTACATCTGGTAGTATTAGAGGCAGAGCTTGTTAGGAGCTCATTTGCATCCCTTTCTTCTAAAAGAAACTTAACAGTAAAATTTACAACAGGTGTTTGATCCATGAATTGCCCAATACATTTCCTGGTTCAATTAGAATTGGTATTTAAAAAGTCCTCCTCATCATACTGTTCACATTTTGACATCATGAAACCAAGACGACACCTAACAATTGATCAACAGTACCTTGCCATTGCGAGGCTTCAAGCAGGATGTTCTCAGACAGAAGTGGCCACTGAGCCTAGAGTGTCAGTGTCATCAGCAGATTGTAACAGAGATAAAGAGACACTGGAAGAGTCACAGAAAGGCATAGAAGTGGATGTCCTTTGACAACATCCCACATCGATGATGGCTTCATTGTGAACAATGCCCTATGGAACCGGATGATGAATGCCACACAACTCCAGGCACATGTAAGAGAGTTGAGAGGCACCCAAGTATCACGTCGGACCATTCAAAACCGTTTACATCAGCGTGGTCTGCGTGCTAGATGACCTGCAAGGGTATCTGACCATACCATCAGGCATAGACGTCATCATCTTGCATGTGCCAGGGAGCATCTACGCTGGACGAGGGACCATTGGCCCTCAGGGATGTTCGCTGATGAAAGTCCATTCATGCTGAGCATGAATGCTGAGATGGTCGTCAACGATGTTGGAGACGTCAAGGAGAGCTCTATGCATCAGCCACTGTTATTACCAGATGAGCCTTTGGTGTTACAGTGTGGGCAGGTGTGTCTAGTCAATACAGAACTGCCCTACACTTTGTGAATTGTACAGTGACAAGCACATACTACTTGGTACTGGCCTAATTTCATCTTCATGGACGACAATGCACCAGGTCATTGAGCTGTATCATTAGGTAACGGCTACTGGAGACTGGGATACCTTAAAGAAGAACTCCCGCAAAAAATTTTATTCCATGTCCTGCTAGAAATGTACATGATGTAATCTGTAGTGAATGTCATTTTCTTACCAGTGGCTGTTTTTGTGAGTTATATCTCCCTGATGCTTCTCATCTGTGTCATGTGACTAGGAATCAGACCCACCAACTCCCACAGCATTTCATGTGTGGACAGGAAGTCTAATTCTTTATGCATTCCTATGGGACCCTCACTTTCAGCCTCATAGGAATGAATAGAGCAGTAACTCGCTTCCTGTCCTAGATCAGTTGGAGGTCAGGGAGTTGGTCACATGACCCAGCTACAAAAAGAAGACAAGGGGATAACTTAGAATTACAGTCTCTGATGAGAAGATTGCATTCACTACAGATTATATCATGCACCTTTCTAACAGGTCAGAGAATAAAAATTTTTGCGGGAGTCCTTTAACTGAAGAGGCCTGCGCTTTCTCAAGACCTGAATCCCATTGAAAACCTATGGGATCAGCTGAGTTGCCTTTGTAGAGGCTCATAACTCCATACCCCAGAACCTCATTGACCTGAGGGCCACCCTTTAAGAAGATTAGGATGCCATAGCAGACAAGTCGACTTGTGAACAGCTTGATACACCGTTATCAAATTGTTGTACCTTTGTTGACTTTTGTTTCAATAAATTGTTTGAGATGAGGAAATCACCATTGCATGTTTCTACTTAGTGTGAACTGTAGTATTAACTTTTTATGTTTTTCCATAAATTTCACCCAAAAGCCAAATATTCCTAACTTTTTGTGAGTAGTGTATGTTTGGTAGACTAGTGTTACTCTGGTGGAATACACTATTCGTTTACTTAGTATTCAGAATCTAGAAACGTTCTTTTGATGTCATTTTATAATTCACATAATTATTAGTGATGATCGAGCACCCCAATGTTCGGGTGCTCTAACAGAACACTAGGTGGTGCTCGAGTGCTCGGTCGAGCACCCGAGTTTAATGGAAGTCAATGGGAGAAGACCAGGCACCCCCTGCTCGGATGAGGTGAGGGTGTCTGGTCCATAGGGAAACGTCAAAGCATGGTGGAAACACCACAGAAATGGTTAGGGAACAGCATGGGGCTTAGTTGAACATCTGAAACATTATAAGTGACATGTAGCAGAGCTGAGCGTGTTAAAAATTATTTTTGACATGCCGCTTAGCTGACCGTCTGAAACATTATGTGTGACATGTAGCAGAGCTGAGCGTTTAAAACATTATGGTTGAGGTCCTGCTCGTGAGCTGACAGGCAAAAGAATTATGGTGCAGGCCTAGCTGGTGAGCTGACCGGCTAAAAAATTAGGGTGCAGGCCCAGCTGGTGAGCTGACCGGCTAAAAAATTAAGGTGCAGGCCCAGCTGGTGAGCTGAGCGGCTAAAAAATTATGGTGCAGGCCCAGCTGGTGAGCTGACCTGCTAAAAAATCAGGGTGCAGGCCCAGCTGGTGGACTTCGAGGGCAGCCTAATAAGCAGTTTCATATGATGGAGGAAGAGAAGGAAGAGGACGAGAAGAGGAAGGGATACATGTATTCAATACACCCTAAAAGCCAGATTTAAGGTTCCTTCATGTTAAGCCGCTTTCCTCTGGTGGAGTAGAGAAGTCAGGGGCAATCCAGGCCTTGTTCATTTTGATAAGCGTCAACCTGTCAGCATTCTCAGTTGACAGGTGGATGCGCTTATCAGTAATTATGCCCCCAGCGGCACTAAATACCCGCTCAAACAAAACACTGGCGGCAGGGCAGGCCAGCACCTCCAAGGCGTAGAGTGCCAGTTCGTGCCACGGAGGAAGGAGGGAGGAAGGAAGATCAGGGTGAGGATGCGGTTGCCCAGACTCTTGGCTACTGAGACTGGACTTTGTGGAAGAGAGGGTGGTGCCTGGTGAGAAGGGTGGTGAGAAGAGTTGTGTCTTGCGCCGCCCTGCAAACTGTGACATGAAGCTAGGAATTGTGGATGACTTTGTCTCTTGGGCTCTGCCAGCAGGCACAGTTTCACTGCGCCCTGAGCCTTCACCTCTGCGTTCACCATCAGCAGCACGCCCACTATCCCGTCCCTTTCTGCTCGCCTTGTGCATATTGTATAGTATATATGCAACTTGGTCACAACTACAGTAGTGCAGATTTTTATTAACTGTATGATCAGAAAAATTTAAACGAATGTCCAATATTCTGAATGTGCAAGCGTTATAGAGCATCCGCAAATGAGGAACTGCAGCCTAAATTAACGGTATTAAATGTAACAACGGATGTCAGCTACATAGACTTTTGAACGGTTGTAATACGCTGTGCCACCCAAAAAAAAAAAGAAGCAGACGTATTTCACAATGGACTTTGGTCTTTTTGGAACAGAAACAATCTTTCTACCTACCCAAATCCTATCCCTATAGTTTAATTCCCTACTTGCTTAAATTAAACTGCAGATGCCAATGAGGAACTGCGGCCTAAATTAACGGTATTAAACGTAACAACAGATGTCAGCTACATTGACTTTTGAATGGTTGTAATACGCTGTGCACCTACCGTGTTTCCCCGAAAATAAGACAGTGTCTTATTATTTTTTTTCCTCCAAAAAAAGCGTTAGGGCTTATTTTTGGGATCTTATTTTCAGGGAAACACGGTTTAAAGCGTGCCCCCATCAGACCCCCGATCAGCCCACTGTGCCCCCTTCAGACCTCAGATCAGCATGCCCCCATCAGATCCCCGATCAGCCCACTGTTCCCCCTTCAGACCTCAGATCAGTGTGCCCCCATCAGACCTCAGACCAGCCCACCCAGCCCCATAACAATAAAATAAAAAACTCCTCTTACCTGTCCTGTGCCGCAGCTCCGCTCCGGGTGCTCCTCTGGCTTCTGAGGCCGGTGCTGCACTGTCACCTGACTGCGTGCAGCGTCAGGTCATTGTGTGCGCACTACGTCCTGACGTTGTACGCGGTCAGGACAGTGCAGCGCCGGCCCTGGAAGCCTGTGGAGCGGAGGACCCGGAGCGGAGCCGCAAGGCAGGACAGGTAAGAGGAGTTTTTTATTTTATTACTATGGAGCAGGGTGGGCTGATCTGAGGTCTGATAGGGTGCCGGCAGCGAAAATATACAAGTGAGCGCTTCCATAATGGAAGCGCTCACTTGTATTCACTTTATACAGTAACGTAGATAGGGCTTATTTTTGGAGTAGGGCTTATATTTTAAGCCTACTCCAAAAACAAGGCAAAATAGCACTAGGGCTTATTTTAGGGATAGGTCTTATTTTCGGGGAAACATGGTAGCATTACTGACAGGGCACACTTGGGGTTTTTTTTGCAACCCCCCCAAAAAAAATGCAGACATATTTCACAATGGACTTTGGTCTTTTTGGAACAGAAACAATCTTTCTACCTACCCAAATCCTATCCCTATAGTTGAATTCCCTACTTGCTTAAATTAAACTGCAGACGCAAATGAGGAACTGCGGCCTAAATTAACGGTATTAAATGTCAGCTATATAGACTTTTGAACGGTTCTAATATGCTGTGCACCTATTGTTACTGACAGAGCACACTTAGGTTCTTTTTGCCACCAAAAAAAAAAAAAAAAATGCAGGATTTAACAATGGACTTTTGTGTCTTTTGAACAATGATACTAACCCTGCCTATAGAAATTATATCCCTACACAAGTCCCTCCTTGCGCAAATGTTATACAGCAAGACGTAAAAGAAGTACTGCGGGCTTAACAGCAGAAATTATAGCAAAGTATGTCAGGTATATAGTATACAGAGAGTATCCTACAGCATGCAGCAGCATCACATGTGGCATTAATGGCAGGCCACCTAGTGCTATTTTCACCACCTTTAAACACCCCAAAAATAATAAAATATTGCTTTGTGCCAGATATAATAGCCTTTAAAAGGGCTTTTGGGTCTTTTTTGAGCGATTTCTATCCCTGCCTAGCGTGCTTCTCTCCCTACAGTGTATGTCCCTCCGTGCTGCAGCAGCGCATGTGGCGTTAATGGCAGGCCACCTAGCGCTATTTTCACCACCTTTAAAGTCCTCAAAAATAATAAAATATTGGTTTGTGCCAGATATAATAGCCCTTAAAAGGGCTTTTGGGTGTTTGTTGAGCGATTTCTTTCCCTGCCTAGCGTGCTTCTCTCCCTACACTGTCTGTCCCTGCTTGCAGCAACTGTCCCTGGCTCGGTATGCGTCGGTCACATGTCACCGGGTGCTTTATAGGACCCGATGACGCGTTCCCGGCCATCCAATCAGTGTAATGCCAGTAGCCAACATGGCTACTGGCATTACAGTGAATGCCTGTACCTTCCCACATGCTAATTGGCTAATTGGCTTCGGCCGAATACCGCGTGGTCCCGAGCACCGCCATGTTTGGCCGAATAGTGTATTCGGCCAAACATGTTCGCTCAACACTAATAATTATACATCAATGAAAATTATGTTGGAATGTGTTGAGGGTGCTGTTTAAACATATAAAAAAGCAGTACTCAATGAATACTCAATCACTCCCATATTAATGTTGTTAATTCCAAAGACCAAGACATGTGACTTCTGCATTAAATGACCAACTGTAGCTGTAGACTTGCTGGCGCTCATAGAAACTTGGCTTCAATATTCTGAATCAGTGTCCCCTGCTGGTGGAGTATGCATACTACTTTCTCAACAGTGCACATTTTAGGCTATTTCCTCTGTACCCTCAATTACATTCCCCTTTTTTGATTTCCACGCCATGAGATTGATCAGTGAATTACCAACTGTTATTATGGGTGATTTTAGCATCAGCCTTTCACTTTCTTTCTATAACCTCATCTGTAGGCCTCTTACAACTTCATTCCTCACACAAGATGGCTAGTCTTCTTCCACCGTTGCTCAGTTTCTGACTTTATGAACTCACCCTTTCCGCTTTCTGACCACATTGTTCTTTCCTTTTCTTTAAAGATCCTCTCCCTCCAACCCTTCCTCCTGTTCTCTCTCCTCATTTGACTCTGTAACAGAAGAAGTCTCCAGGCTCCTCTCTTCTTCTCAATTGACTACTTTCAGTAGTGATCCTATCTCAGTGATGGCTAATCTCCGGCACTCCAGCTGTGGTGAAACTACGACTCTCAGCATGCTCTATTCATTTCTATAGTGTTCTGAGAACAGCCAAGCAAGTGTGCATCTTGGGAGTTGTAGTTTTACCATAGCTGGAGTGCCAGAAGTTAGCCATCACAGTCCTATCTCCTCACACCTCCTCCAGTCCCTCAACCCCCTCCCCTTTATCACTCCTACCCCCTCCTTTGGTTGAACTTGATGGACATGTGTCTTTTTTCAACCATATTAACTATGTAACCTGGCAGTCATTAGTCAATTAATTACCATATTTAATCAATTTCTCTATTCTGGCATCTTTCTGTCCTCTTGCAAACATTTTGTTGTAAACGCACTATTAAAAAAAAATCTCTTGACTCCACCTGCCTCTAATCTTCCTTCATCTCTAAACTCCTGGAACATCTGGTCTACTCTCGCCTTATAAATTACCTTTCTGTTCTCTTTTTAACCCCTTAAAATCTTTCACACTCTACAGAAAATGCCCTTACCAAAGTGTCTAATGATCTCTTTACAGCGAAAAGGAATGGCAATCACTCTCTACCGATTCTTCTAGATCTTTTAGCATTTGACACTGTAGACCACAAACTTAGACTCCTTAAACTCCTTAGAATGTTCCACTCTATTAGCCTCATGGACACTAATTTCTATTGTTTTTTTCCTCTCTCACTGACTGCTCTTTCTGTGTATCATTTGTTCGTTCAACTTCTCACTCTCTTGCTGTTGGGGTTCCTCAGGATTCAGCACTAGATTGTGTCTAGATTTTTTCTGTCTACACAGCCTTAATCAGTCTCACCAATAATCACACAATGCACCAATCTATAGAAAATACACGTTTATCAGTTCATCAAAATTTATATAAAATATATATGTAAAAAGTCAATGGTGGTAACTAACACACACAAAAGGAGGGGCAGGTACATAATACTCACACTAAGTAGAGTAAAATGTTACAAACATTATCCACATAGAACATAGTAAAGTACAAGTGCAGAAAACAATGCATAAAACATCATAAGTGGCCCACAGCAATCAAACAACAAGTATAATAAGCAATAAATGGCAATACAGACCACTGCCTCCTACAGACCCCGACGTACGTTTCGCTATGGCTTCCTCAAGGGGATTGAGATCTCAATGTGTTGTGCACTTATTTATAAGCCCATAACTAAGACAATTAAAAACACATGGCCAGCAGGAAATCAAGCTATGCTACAACGATGGGAGGGCTGGTATGCGTTCCACAGTGAGGCATAAATGACATCACTTCCGGTTCGGAGATGTAAATATATACAGTCAGTCATGTGGCCATAATTCATGTGTCCATACGTACAACAAAAGAATAAATAATAAAATGAGAATACATCCATAGTGTCATCCCCCAATAATATGCCCAGATGTACTATGTCCTCGCCGTATCCGAGGGCAATATAACAAAACTGTGTTCGACAGAGGAGCGCGGCCGGCACCGGAAGTCCGGCCTGCGTTCCACCGTGGAACGCACGCGTATACGCATGCGCTAACTTTTCCCATGATCGAAGCCCAACCTCATTTATAGAGGGAGAAAAGGAGAAATCAGCCGGGCTATAGGCACCATGGAGCGGGGGATGTATAAGCATACACCATGTGTGTTTATGAGTGAAAGAGCCAACGAAAATATAAGAGAAGATGAATAAGATGCAATGTAAATAACATAAAAATGAAAAGTGAAAAAGAAAGTGTGAAAAAAAAAAATATATATATATATACACTCACCGGCCACTTTATTAGGTACACCTGTCCAACTGCTCGTTAACACTTAATTTCTAATCAGCCAATCACATGGCGGCAACTCAGTGCATTTAGGCATGTAGACATGGTCAAGACAATCTCCGGCAGTTCAAACCGAGCATCAGTATGGGGAAGAAAGGTGATTTGAGTGCCTTTGAACGTGGCATGGTTGTTGGTGCCAGAAGGGCTGGTCTGAGTATTTCAGAAACTGCTGATCTACTGGGATTTTCACGCACAACCATCTCTAGGGTTTACAGAGAATGGTCCGAAAAAGAAAAAACATCCAGTGAGCGGCAGTTCTGTGGGCGGAAATGCCTTGTTGATGCCAGAGGTCAGAGGAGAATGGGCAGACTGGTTCGAGCTGATAGAAAGGCAACAGTGACTCAAATTGCCACCCGTTACAACCAAGGTAGGCAGAAGAGCATCTCTGAATGCACAGTACGTCGAACTTTGAGGCAGATGGGCTACAGCAGCAGAAGACCACACCGGGTGCCACTCCTTTCAGCTAAGAACAGGAAACTGAGGCTACAATTTGCACAAGCTCATCGAAATTGGACAGTAGAAGATTGGAAAAACGTTGCCTGGTCTGATGAGTCTCGATTTCTGCTGCGACATTCGGATGGTAGGGTCAGAATTTGGCGTCAACAACATGAAAGCATGGATCCATCCTGCCTTGTATCAACGGTTCAAGCTGGTGGTGGTGGTGTCATGGTGTGGGGAATATTTTCTTGGCACTCTTTGGGCCCCTTGGTACCAATTGAGCATCGTTGCAACGCCACAGCCTACCTGAGTATTGTTGCTGACCATGTCCATCCCTTTATGACCACAATGTACCCAACATCTGATGGCTACTTTCAGCAGGATAATGCGCCATGTCATAAAGCTGGAATCATCTCAGACTGGTTTCTTGAACATGACAATGAGTTCACTGTACTCAAATGGCCTCCACAGTCACCAGATCTCAATCCAATAGAGCATCTTTGGGATGTGGTGGAACGGGAGATTCGCATCATGGATGTGCAGCCGACAAATCTGCGGCAACTGTGTGATGCCATCATGTCAATATGGACCAAAATCTCTGAGGAATGCTTCCAGCACCTTGTTGAATCTATGCCACGAAGAATTGAGGCAGTTCTGAAGGCAAAAGGGGGTCCAACCCGTTACTAGCATGGTGTACCTAATAAAGTGGCCGGTGAGTGTATATATATATATATATATATAAAAACAATAAGGAATAATGTTAATAAGTGAAGAAAAAAGATGAACAATATTGAATGATAAATGGATATACCACTGTAAAGGGCAGCAAAGTATGATAAATGTGCATAGGGACTAAGTGTAAATGTATGTGAAAAAAGGTTGAAAAAGTGTGAAGGTGTGAATAGGACCATAAAGGAATGGAGGATTGAAAAATACAAAAAAGTGTAAAAGTGTGTGTAAAAACTATAACATGCAAGTGAAAGTGTATAAATGAGTGTGAAAAAAGTGAATAAATGTGAAAAAAGAGAAATATGGCTATAATGGCCAAGAAAAAAAAAAACAACTAAGGAATAATGTTAATAAATGAAGAAAAAAGATGAACAATAATGAATGATAAACGTATATACCACTGTAAAGGGCAACAAAGTATGATAAATGTGCATATGGACTAAGTGTAAATGTATGTGAAAAAGGTTAAAAAGTGTGAAAGTGTGAATAGGACCATAAAGGAGAGGATTGAAAAATACAAAAAAGTGTGAAAGTGTGTATGTAAACTATAACATGCAAGTGAAAGTGTATAAATGAGTGTGAAAAAATGAATAAATGTGAAAAAAGAGAAATATGGCTCTAATAGCAAAAAAAAAAAAAAATATTTTATGTACAACATAAATTCCTCAGCAACAAGTTCTCCGTATGGATTGCTGCAACAGCATCAGACACCATCGGCCATGGAACGAACACATCCTCCCAGTCTCTCCCAGATAAGATATGATGAATAGTCAATTAGACAGACCTGCGGCCAACTGTAATGGAATGTATGACAATTAAAATATAGCAGATAAAAACACAAAACACACATATCATACAAGATGATACCAACGTTATTTGTTAAACGAATTAAAAATCAAAAAAACACAAAAGTGTTAATCTAGGAAGCATGCTGTAGCATGCTTCAGGCTATAATATGCTACAACACAGGACTTCATAAGAATGGAACAAAACTTAAAGGGGTATTCTCATCTTAGACAATGGGGGCATATCGCTAGGATATGCCCCCATTGTCTTATAGGTGCGGGTCCCACCGCTGGGTGATTGGAAAAGATTATTGTCACAGAGGGAAACCAGGTGGATTTTCCGCCTGGACATAATTTCACCATAGAAATGAATGGGAGCCGGGCCGTGCATGCGCGGTGCGCTCCCATTCATTTCTATGGAGCCGACGAAAGTAGCCGAGCCAGCGCTCGGCTATTTTCGGCAACCCCATAGAAATGAATGGAGGGCGGCTGCGCATGCGCAGTGCGCCCTCATTCAGTTCGGGGGCTCCGTTCTGGATATAGGTGCGGGTCCCAGAGGTGGGACCCGCACCTATAAGACAATGGGGGCATATCCTAGCGATATGCCCCCATTGTCTAAAATGAGAATAACCCTTTAAGTGTTCATTAAGGCCTCGTGGTGAAATTATGTCCAGGCGGAAAATCCACCTGGTTTCCCTCTGTGACAATAATCTTTTCCAATCACCGCCCCTACTCCCCATCAAAATACGGTCTATGCCCCTTACCTTCAGTTTTGTTCCATCACAATTGTGATGGGTTTTGAAGTGGCGTGGGAGCGTTTTGAGGGCCGTAACATCTTCCTCATCCTTTGCAGCCATAATGCCCAGTACATGTTCCCTAGTCCGTCTACGTAATTCATGAGAAGTTAAGCCAACATAAAACAGGCCACAAGGGCAACTGGCCACATAAATGACACCAATCGTGCCACATGTAATCGTGTGAGTGATCTCAAAATTTCTACGACCCGAAGAATCTGTGAAGGTGTTCGTAGTTAATATATTTGGGCAAGCAACACATCCGCCACAAGGTTTACACCCCCATTTGGGGCCTTTTGAGCCGAATGCTCTCTCTATGTTCGTCCCCCCATGGTGACTACGTACCAATCTATCACGCAGATTTCTTTCTCTTCTGTAAGTTATCACAGGGCGTGGAGGTAACAATTTTTTGAGGGTTTGATCCATACAAAGAACATTCCAATACTTTTGGAGAATGGCTGTGACTTCCTTATATCCAGAATTATACGATGTAATAAATCTCATGGTGTTTTGAGCCTTAGATTTCTTCCAACGACCAGTCTGTTGAAGTAAAGGTGTTCTCACAGAGTTTTTTGCTCTCATATAGCCTTTCTTAATCACAGATTGCTGGTAACCCCTGGCCACAAACCGTTCTGTAAGTTCCTTGGCTCTCAACTCAAAAGTCTCTTCACGTGAGCACAATCTTCGTAGTCTCAAAAATTGGCCTATCGGAATGCTCTCAATCAACTTGCGGGGGTGTGATGACTGAGCATGTAAAAGACTGTTAACTGCAGTCGGTTTACGGAAGATATCGGTACATACAAATCCGTCCGTGTCCACATGTAATTGCACATCCAGGAAATCCATATCGTTGCGACCTGTCTTGTGGGTGAGTTTAATATTCAAATTATTCTGGTTCAGCATAGTCATAAAGATGTCTAAATCCTCACGGGATCCCTGCCAGACAATGAGAATATCGTCAATATACCGATACCAAAGTTGGACCTTCTCAATCTGGTCCACTGGGTCAGTGAGGAAAATTGACCTTTCCCACAGCCACAGGAAAAGGTTAGCATAGGACGGCGCACAGGCCGCCCCCATGGCCGTTCCCTGGAGCTGTAGGTAAAAGGAATTTTTAAAAATGAAAAAATTGTGGTGTAAAGCAAAATCCAATAGTGACAAAATGAATGTGCCGTACTCACCCTGCATATCCGACATTCTTAAAAAATGTGAGACTGCTTGTAGGCCGTCCTGATGGTTAATCGACATATATAACGACTCAACGTCGCAAGTCACGATCACCATGTCGTCATCCAGTTGTAAGCCGTCAACACGTCTCAAGAGATCCCCAGTGTCCTTTAAGTATGAAGGAAGCTTGCTCTTTCTGTGTATCATTTGTTCGTTCAACTTCTCACTCTCTTGCTGTTGGGGTTCCTCAGGATTCAGCACTAGATTGTCTCTAGATTTTTTCTGTCTACACAGCCTTAATCAGATAGACCATCAGCAGATTTGGTTTTCAGTACTATCTCTATGCTGATGACACCTAACTATATAGCTAATTCCATGACATCACTCCAGCAGTACTAGGAATCATCAATAATTGTCTGAACTTATTAATGTTTGAATTTCAGTCTGAGGTAGTATCATAACTTGGACTTATGCTTCACTCAGAGCTTTCCTTTGCTTCCCATATTCAGTCACTGGCTCGCTCATGTCATCTGCACCTCAAGAATATCTCCAGAATCTGCCCTTTTCTCACAGTATAAGGGCTCATTCCGAATTTTGCGGAACGGGTGTGGACCCATTCATTTCAATGGGGCCACAAAAGATGCACCCATGGTTCCATTCCATGGCTCTGCGGTAAAGATAGAGCTTTTCCCATTCTTGTCTGCAATTGCAGACAAGAATAGGCATTTTCTATTAGGGTTGCGGCCATGTCCGGTCCACAAATTGCGGAACACACACGATTTCCTAAATGCTGCAGCCAAGCTTATCCTTTCGTCCAACCAGTACACCTATGCCTCTAGCCGATGCCAGTCACTTCACTGGTGGACGATCCACCACAGAATACACTTGAAACCTCTCACCCTCACCCACAAAGCTCTCCATTCTGTCTACTACCCTACTTGTGCTCTCCATTCTGTCAGTGATCTAAGATTAACATTCTCCATAATTTGATCCTGATTCATTCCCATCTTCAAGACCTTTCTCGAGCTGCACCAACTCTCTGGAATATACTGACCCAGACAATCAGATTAAATCCCAACTTCCATAGTTTTAAATGTGCATCAAAAACATCTTTTTAGGCAGGCTTATCATGTTCCGTAAAATGATTCTTTCCAGTCCTCCCTCCCTTCCCCATCACCACTCAAAACTGAACATCATCATCCAACAGTAATCCTCACACTCAATGCTCTAGCTCATGCAGCTCTGCCTTTATTTACTATAAAGATGGGTGGCTCACTTTAGAAAACAATCAATTTTACCCATTTTACCAATTTTGTTTTAGATTGTAAGCTCTTGCGAGCAGGACCCTCACTCCTAGTGTTTTAATTGTATTTTAGTCTGTAATTCTGTGATGTCTATTTTGATTTGTACATGTACATTTTGAATTGTTAAGTGCTGTGGTATATGGTGGCACTATATAAAGTTTATTATTATTATTATTATTATTATTTATATGCCCCTGTGTAGGAACATCATCACTGAACCAGAAAGCAGAGAATGATGGGACACCAGATAGCATCAGTACGGGAGCATGTGCTGAGTATTGCTTTTATGTTTAAAGGGAGTTTGTCACATGGAAATTCACTGTTAAACAAAGCACAATATCTTGAAGGGCTAGCTCAGTTAAATGTAATGATATTAGAGATGAGCGAGCATACTCGTCCAAGCTTGGTGCTCGTTCGAGTATTACGGTACTCGTAAGTGCTCGCTGCTCGGACGAGTCTCTCGCCATGCTCGAGGAAATGGCAACTTCCGCATTGTGCATTTTTGGCGCCTATAAACTCAGCCAATCACAAGCCAGGAGACTCTGCGGTACACCCAGCATCACGTGGGGCCCTTACATGTCGATAGCAGGGGTTGGCTGGCCTGATCAGGTGACCCTGGAATATACTAGTGACTGGCCGCGGTGCTCGGCTCAGATGCTGTCTGGATGTCGTTAGGGATAGAGCTGCTGCATTTCAGGGAGAGTGCTAGGGCCTGCATTTAGTTCTTTGTTAGGCAGGAGTGATCTCACAAGAACCTAACAACCCTTCTAAGGGCTACAAGACATTTTTTTTTGTCTCCTGGCTTGGCTGGCTGGCTGGCACTAGTAGTGCAAATATCGCCATATATAACCCTTTTTTTATTATTATTGTTATATCTCAGTGATACAAATCCATTTCACACAGCTGCGTGGAACCATTCTGTGTGTCACAGTTCAGCTGTCCACTCACTAAAATCCATATTTTCTGTCCAGGTGACACTTTCTGTACGTCACTTAATTAAACCAGACTGAACAAGTTTGTGGGTTTCAGTACAGCAGGCCCATTTATGTTTTGTTTTTTTATATAATACACTTATATACAGAAAATGTTGAACCCCAGGGCTAAGGGTCGAGGACTGGGGCGTGGGCATTCAATTACTGCAGGGGGAAGAGGCCGTGGTCCTGGGCAGGGTGAGACAGTACCTGCTGATGAGCAAGCAGGGGAACGCCGCAGAGCTACACTCCCTAGCTTCATGTCTCAACTTACAGGGACACGTGGTAGAGGACTGTTGAAACCACAACAGTGCGAACAGCTGATGTCGTGGATTGCGGACAATGCTTCAAGTAATTTGTCCACCAGTCAGTCTTCCCCGCAGTCCACCCATGTTACTCAAGGGAGCACTCCTCTGGCTCCTCCACCTCAACCTCCTTCCCTCCAGTCTTCCCCCTCCAAGGAAAATTTGGAATGCGATCCAGCATACTCTCAGGAACTGTTTTCTGGACCCTTCCCAGAGTCACAAACCACTTCTCAGGTTGCTGCTGACCTCTTTCCCGATGCCCAAGTTTTCCAACTGTCGCAGTCTGTGGGTGATGATGATGATGATGACAATGTTGACTTAGTGGAAGAAGTTTGTAAAGAGGTGTCGGACGATGAGGAGACACGGTTGTCAGACAGTGGTGAAGTTGTTGTCAGGGCAGGAAGTCCAAGGGGGGAGCAGACTGAGGGGGAGCAGACTGAGGAATCGGAGGATGAAAGGTGACTGACCCAAGCTGGGTTGATAAGCCGAGTGAAGACAGTGCTTCTGAGGCGGAGGCGAGTGCTGCACCAGAACAGGTTGGAAGAGGAAGTGGTGTGGCCAGAGGGAGAAGCAGGGCCAGAGCTGGTGCATCAGCAGCAACTGTTTCACGTAATGAAGCTCCTGTGGCGAGGCCTAGATGTTCGCAAGTCTGGAGGTTCTTTAAAGAAAGTGAGGATGACCGACGGACTGTGGTGTGCAACCTGTGCCACACCAGGATCAGCAGGGGTGCCACCACTACTAGCCTAACCACCACCAGCATGCACAGGCATATGAGTGCTAAACACCCCACTCAATGGAACCAAGGCCGTTCACCACCTCCTGCGGATCACACCACTGCTCCTTCCCCTGTGTCACTCGCTGCTTCTGCTAGTCAACCCCCTGCGTCACTAGCTGCCTCTGCTAGTCAACTCACTGCCCAGGACCCCGGCACGAGCGCCTCCCGCCGGAAAACCAAACCTTCGCCTCCACGATCCCACGATCCTCCACAGTGTCCACCAATGTGTCCCAGCGCAGCGTTCAGCTGTCTTTACAGCAGACACTGGAGCAGACACATGCCCAAGCCCTCAACGTCCACATCTCCAAATTGCTGAGCCTGGAGATGCTGCCTTACAGGCTGGTAGAGACCGAGGCCTTTCACAATCTCATGGCGGTGGCTGCCCTCGGTATTCGGTCCCCAGCCATCACTATTTTTCCCGATGTGCCATCCCAGCCCTACACCAGCACGTGTCAGAGAACATCATCCGTGCCCTGACCAACGCTGTTTCTGAGAAGGTCCACCTAACCACGGACACGTGGACAAGTGCTGCCGGGCAGGGACACTATATCTCACTGACGGCACATTGGGTTAACTTGGTGGAGGCTGGGACTGAGACTGACCCTGGGGCCGTTCACATGCTGCCCACACCGAGGATTGCGGGGCCTACCTCGGTCACGGTCTCTCAGACGTACTATGTCTCCTCCTCCGACCCCTCCTCCTCCTCCTCCACCGAATTACCATCCGTGGGCATGGCGCCTTCAGTCGGTAGCTCTAGGCGCAGCAGCAGTGCCGTGGGTAAGCGACAGCAGGCGGTGCTCAAACTGCTGAGCTTAGGTGACAAAAGGCACACCGCCCAAGATCTGTTACAGGGCATCACGGCGCAGACCGATGTGTGGCTGGCACCGCTGAACCTCAAGCCAGGCATGGTTGTGTGTGACAACGGGCGTAACCTGGTGGCGGCTCTGCAACTCGGCAGACTGACACATGTGCCATGCCTGGCCCACGTGTTCAATCTCATAGTTCAGCGGTTCCTCAAGACATACCCCAATCTGTCTGATTTGCTCACCAAGGTGCGCCACATCTGTGCGCATTTCTGCAAGTCCACCACAGATGCTGCCACTCTCAGGGCAGCGCAGCGCCGCCTACAACTGCCCGCTCACCGACTGTTGTGCGACGTGCCCACGAGATGGAATTCGACATTAAACATGTTATCCAGAGTTTACCAGCAGCGCAGAGCGATTGTAGACTGCCAGATGTCAACTTCCACCAGAACTGGTAGTCAGGTCAGTCAGATTCCTCAAGTCTACAATGAGGAGTGGACGTGGATGTCTGATATCTGCCAGGTGTTGAGCAACTTTGAGGAGTCAACACAGATGGTCAGCGGCGATGCCGCCATTATCAGCCTCACCATCCCGCTGCTTTGCCTGTTGAAAAACTTACAGCTCAGCATGAAGTCGGATGCTTTGCGCTTGTCACAAGAGACAGTGGAGGAAGATACGTTGCTTGATAGCCAAAGCACCCTCCGGTCTGTTTCTCAGCGCGTATCGGAGGAAGGGGATGAGGAGGAAGAGGAGGAGAATGTCGGCGAGACAGAAGAGGGTACCAGTTCTCAGTCATTAACTCTTGAGCGTGTATGGGCTGAAGAGGAGGACTTGGAGGAGGAGGAGGAAATGGAGAGTCAGGCCAGTGAGGAGAGGGAATTCTTACGTGTTGGGACTCTGGCGCACATGGCAGACTTCATGTTAGGCTGCCTATCCCGTGACCCTCGCGTTAGAAGCATTTTTTCAAACACCGATTACTGGGTGTTCACTCTCCTGGACCCACGGTACAAGCAGAACCTTTCCACTCTCATCCCTGCAGAGGAAAGGAGTATGAGAGTGAATAGATATCAACAGGCCCTGGTGCACAAGCTGAAACAATCCTTCCCATCTGACGCCGCTAGCGGCAGAGGGCATGGTTCTGTGGGACAAGTAGCGGGGGAGAGGAGTCGAGCAGGCAGCTTGTCCAGCACTGGCAGGGGAACGCTCTCCAAGGCCTTTGCCACTTTTATGTCACCCCAGCAAGACACTGTCACCTGTCCCCAGTCTAGGCAGAGTAGGGGGGAGCTGTACAGAAAGATGGTGAGGGAGTACCTAGCTGACCATACCAACGTCCGTAGCGATCACTCTGCTCCATACAACTACTGGGTTTCAAAGCTGGACACGTGGCCTGAACTGGCGCTGTACGCCTTGGAGGTGCTGGCCTGCCCTGCCACTAGCGTGCTGTCAGAGCGGGTATTAAGTGCAGCTGGTGGTGTCATCACCGATAAGCGTACACGCCTGTCAAACTGACAGCGCTGACAGGCTGATGCTTATTAAAATGAACAAAGCCTGGATTTCACCGGAATTCAAATCTCCTCCGGGGGAAAGCAGCTAAAGATTTAAATAACTTATGTATCCGATTCCTCTTCTCTACTCCTCCTCCTCCTCCTTGTCGTCTTTGCCTAACGCTGACCAAAAAAACGCCATTTTTTAGAGGTCCAACTGGCACTCTTTTACCACAATTTTTCAGGAGGGCCCCCTACAGGCCTTCTCTTCAAACAATTTTTCCGGAGTTCCACCTATAGGCCCTCTCTCCAAACAATTTTTCCGGAGGTCCACCTACAGGCCCTCTCTCCAAACAATTTTTCCAGAGGTCCACCTACAGGCCCTCTCTCCAAACAATTTTTCCAGAGGTCCACCTACAGGACCTCTCTCCAAACAATTTTTCCGGAGGTCCACCTACAGGCCCTCTCTCCAAACACTTTTTCCGGAGGTCCACCTACAGGCCCTCTCTCCAAACAATTTTTCCAGAGGTCCACCTACAGGCCCTCTCTCCAAACAATTTACGTCTTTTTTTCTATCTTTCTCTCTCTCCAAACTATTTTTCTGGATAGCTGCCATATGCGGTATTAAACTGAGAAGAATACATAGAACACATGCCACACTTGATCGAGCTCATAATTGACAATTGTACCGGTTGATGCAAAATTTTTAAGTTGGGATCCTGCGTCGTCATTCTAACTACATCCGGCTGTTGTCACCACCACACACGCTAGCCCCGGGGGCACTCCTCTGGCTCTTCCAGCTCAACCTCCTTCCCCCCAGCCTGCCCCCCACCTACAGGCCCTCTCTCCAAACAATTTACGTCTTTTTCCCATCTTTCTCTCTCTCCAAACTATTTTTCTGGATAGCTGCCATATACGGTATTAAACTGAGAAGAATACATAGAACACATGCCACACTTGATCGAGCTCATAATTGACAATTGTACCGGTTGATGCTAAATATTTAAGTTGGGGTCCTGCGTACTCATTCTAACTACATCCGGCTGTTGTCACCACCACACACGCTAGCCCAGGAGGCACTCCTCTGGCTCTTCCAGCTCAACCTCCTACAACTGCCCGCTCACCGACTGTTGTGCGACGTGCCCACGAGATGGAATTCGACATTAAACATGTTATCCAGAGTTTACCAGCAGCGCACAGCGATTGTAGACTGCCAGATGTTAACTTCCACCAGAACTGGTAGTCAGGTCAGTCAGATTCCTCAAGTCTACAATGAGGAGTGCATGTGGATGTCTGATATCTGCCAGGTGTTGAGCAACTTTGAGGAGTCAACACAGATGGTCAGCGGCGATGCCGCCATTATCAGCCTCACCATCCCACTGCTTTGCCTGTTGAAAAACTTACTGCTCAGCATGAAGTTGGATGCTTTGCGCTTATCACAAGAGATGGTGGAGGAAGATACGTCGCTTGATAGCCAAAGCACCCTCCGGTCTGTTTCTCAGCGCGTATCGGAGGAGGGGAATGAGGAGGAAGAGGAGGAAAAATGTCGGCAAGAGGGTACCAGTTCTCAGTCCTTAAGTCAGACAATCCGTATTTTCTGTCCAGGTGACACTTTCTGTACGTCACCGAATACAACCAAGTCATTTGCTACCTGTCACGTGTAAAGCTTGATCTTAAAAATCTCTGTGCGACATTTGTCTGGGTCGCAGTCTAAATAGCCACCGTTAACAGGGTGTGAGTTAGGTCTCCGATAGTTCCTGCACGTCACGTTCCCAAAAAAAACAAAACTAAAAAAAAATATTAAAACAAAGATAGAAAAAAAATTAGTTTTTTTGTTGTTTTAGCTGAGTGATACAAATCCATTTCACACAGCTGCGTGTAACCTTTCTGTGTGTCACAGTTCAGCACACTCTTTCCAATCCGTATTTTCTGTCCAGGTGACACTTTCTGTACGTCAACGAATACAACCAAGTCATTTGCTACCTGTCACGTGTAAAGCTTGATCTTAAAAATCTCTGTGCGACATTTGTCTGGGTCGCAGTCTAAATAGCCACCGTTAACAGGGTGTGAGTTAGGTCTCTGATAGTTCCTGCATGTCACGTTCCCAAAAAAACAAAATTAAAAAAAAAATATTAAAACAAAAGATAGAAAAAAAATTAGTTTTTTTGTTGTTTTAGCTGAGTGATACAAATCCATTTCACACAGCTGTGTGTAACCTTTCTGTATGTCACAGTTCAGCACACTCTTTCCAATCCGTATTTTCTGTCCAGGTGACACTTTCTGTACGTCACAAAATTAAACCAGACTGAACAAGTTTGTGGGTTTCAGTACACCAGGCCCATTTATTTTATTTTTTTTTTATAGAATACACTTATATACAGAAAATGTTGAACCCCAGGGCTAATGGTCGAGGACGAGGACGAGGGCGTGGGCGTGGGCATTCAATTACTGCAGGGGGAAGAGGCCGTGGTCCTGGGCAGGGTGAGACACTACCTGCTGATGAGAGAGCTGTGGAACGCCGCAGAGCTACACTCCCTAGCTTCATGTCTCAACTTACAGGGACACGTGGTAGAGGACTGTTGCAACCACAACAGTGCGAACAGCTGATCTTGTGGATTGCGGATAATGCTTCAAGTAATTTGTCCGCCAGTCAGTCTTCCACGCAGTCCACCCACGTTACCCAAGGGAGCACTCCTCTGGCTCCTCCACCTCAACCTCCTTCCCCCCAGTCTGCCCCCTTCCAGGAAAATTTGGAATGCGATCCGGCATACTCTGAGGAACTGTTTTCTGGACCCTTCCCAGAGCCACAAACCACTTCTCAGGTTGCTGCTGACCTCTTCCCGATGCCCAAGTTTTCCAACTGTCGCAGTCTGTGGGTGATGATGATGATGATGATGACAATGTTGAGTTAGTGGAAGAAGTTTGTAAAGAGATGTCGGACGATGAGGAGACACGGTTGTCAGACAGTGGTGAAGTTGTAAGGGGAGGAATTCCGAGGGGGGAGCAGACTGAGGAATCGGAGGATGACGAGGTGACTAAACCGAGCTGGGTTGATATGCCGAGTGAAGACAGTGCTTCTGTGGCGGAGGCGAGTGCTGCACCAGAACAGGTTGTAAGATGCAGTGGTGTGGCCAG
>ONZH01014239.1:0-45548 GCA_900303285.1 Rhinella marina
AAATTCTAAGCCTTCTAACGTCCCCAAAAATAAAATTATATCTACAAAATGATGGTAACATAAAGTAGACATATGGGAAATGTAAAGTAATAACTATTTTGTGAGAAATCACAATGTGCCTTAAAAGCAGAGAAATTCAAAGTTTGAAAATTACAATTTTTTCCAAATTTTCTGTAAATTTAGGACTTTTTAATAAATAAAGGTGATTTATATTGACTCAAATTTACCACTGTCATGGAGTACAATGTGTCACGAGAAAACAATCTCAGAACGGCTTGGATGAGTAAAAGTGTTTCAAAGCTATTACCACATAAAGTGACACATGTCATATTTCCAAATTTGGCCTGGTCCTTAAGGTGAAAAATGGCTATGTCATGAAGGGGTTAATTGACTTTCAAAATAGTAAACTATTTGCTTCAACATATTTTATTATAGTCACTGTGGTAAATATTAGAATTCCACCTGCCTGTGGTCACCACTAGGGGGAGCTCATTGAAATCCTTTATAAACCTGCATACTGTGAGCTCCCTTTACTGGTGACAGCATTTTACCATATATTCATGAATTATAGAGTACACTTGCTACATGTTAAACAATGTCATCTTATTTGCTCTCCTATAGGAGGTTGCAGATAAGGAGGCAAGGTATTCATTCCAGAAAATTCATAAACCCCCTCAGACAAAATCTTTGTATTCTAATAAGGAATATAGAATTAATGGACCTCTGACGGCTCGTGTGATCCCGAAGGTAAGTCATTTTCTGACTAATATACAGCAGCAGTAACCAGAACACATGCTTGGTAAAGGCTCAGCTTATACAATGAAAGAACAGAACCAACATGCTCCACCCCAGCAGCACCCATCCTCAGAAACATAGTTCACGTAATGAGAAAGCCAAATACAAGTATAGATAATGTCAGCAGTAAATGAGTCCATCTTGTCTGCCCTCATGTCCTTGTTATTTTTCTATTGGACAGATTTACAGTCACTTACTATAGGTTTTACAACCATATCTGCTAGGCATCAGTTCCAAGCATCTACTACTCTTTGAGTAAAATAATATCTTCTGACTTTGCTTCTGTTTGTTCCTGTTTATTTTCCTCCCTCTTGTACCATATGTAAAGTTTTCCATCATGTCGCCCTTCTCTCCTAAGCTATACAAGTTCTTAAAGACTTTCTTGAGAAGTTTTCACCATGTTTTGTCCTGTCTTTGGATTTGCATTTTATCAATGTTTTGTCGGTGGTTTCAGATTGTGCTCCTTTGTGCTCATATTCATTTTCTTCCCTCTTGTACCATATGTAAAGGTTTCAATCATGTCAGCCTTCTCTCCTTTTCTATAAGGGATGCAAGTTCATACAGACTTTCTTGAGAAGATTCCATCATTTCGTGGCATGTTTTTGGACTTGCATTGTATCAATGTTTTGTACGAGACGTCTTCAGAACTGAACTGAGTCCTCCAGATGTGCTCTCACCAATGTTCTAAACAGGAGGATCCCAGGCTCCTCTTCCACTGGTTAGACCTGTAGCTATACAGCCCAGAATCCTAAAGGCTGTCACGGGGAAGACAAGGGAAGGTGCGCCCTGTACTGAATACCCCCCGTTCTCTCCCTGCCTGCTTGCCTCAGTCGGCCCTAGGCGGCCGCGGACAACCACGGTGACGGTCCCTGCTCTGTATAAGTGCGCAGGGAGGGACAGGGAACAATTGGAGAGACAAACACAGACGAAACAAACACAATATCAGAATAGTCAGCAAGCCGGGTCATACACAGGAGATAACGTCAATACCGGGGGTGAAGCTAAGAGAGGTCGAAGTCCAAGTCCAAGGTCAGGGTCAAACAGCAAATCAAACACAAGGTCGCTCAAGCTCTGATCAAAGTAGTAACGCTAATCACAGGCGATTAGGGAGGACAGCTAGTGGCTTTAAATAGCCCTCCACTGGGTCATGTGACGGGGCCAGCATCACATGACCTCATTTGCATACCGAGCGTTGGCCAAACGTGACCAGCGCTCAAATATGCACCAAATTTGGTCATGTGGCGTGGCCAGCGCCACATGACCCAAAACCAGGTATATAATAAATGTTCTGAGCGCTGGTTGCCCAGACCAGCGCTCAGATGTCCCCGCCTGCTCGTTTACTAGGGGGGCGGGGAGGACGCCGGATGCGCTGTATCAGTGCGCGTGCCGGACCCTCTCCTGTGAGTGCCGTCATGGAGACGAGGACGCATCGCCGCCGGCTCCCCGTTACAGTACCCCCCCCTTCACGAGGGGCCACCGGACCCTTAGCTAGAGGAACCGGCTTTTCAGGATGCTGTCGATGGAAACTCCTAACAAGTGCGTCTGCATGCATCCTGCTCAGCGGTACCCAAGATCTGTCCTCAGGCCCGAATCCCCTCCAGTGTACAAGGTACTGGAAGGAATTCCGGACTTTCCTAACGTCAATGATTCTATGAATCTCGTGCTCCACTTGTCCCTCCACCTCGACCGGAGGCGGGGGCAGTTCCTCTGGACCAGCGGGAGCAACATAACGCTTAAGCAAAGACATATGAAAAACATTGTGAACACGAAGGGAGTCAGGTAAACAAAATTCAAACGACACCGGATTGATCACCTTGGTGATCCTGTATGGACCAATGAAGCGAGGCGCAAACTTATAGGATGGTACTTTCATACGTAGATTTTTAGTTGACAACCATACCATGTCCCCCACCTTGAAATTCACACCCCTAGAACGTTTCTTATCGGCCTTAGTTTTTTGAATCCTTTGGGCTCTTTCCAGGTTCGACTGAACCTGTGCCCAAACTGTGCACAGTTCCTGAGAGAGAGCATTGGCCTCTGGGACCGCCGAAACAGCTGGAGAAAAGGAGCCAAAGCGCGGATGAAACCCCATGTTGCAGAAAAACGGCGATACCCCAGAAGACGAATTCACACGGTTATTAATCGCGAACTCGGCCAGAGACAGGAATCTGGCCCACACATGCTGGTTATCTGCAACATAGCATCTGAGATATTGCTCAACGGACTGATTAAGACGTTCAGTCTGACCATTGGTCTCCGGATGAAAGGCTGACGAAAAGGATAAGGAAATATCAATCTTCTTACAGAAGGCCCTCCAGAATTTAGACACAAACTGCACCCCCCTGTCAGAAACAATATTCTCAGGAATACCGTGTAGTTTAACTATGTGGTCCATAAATACGGGAAGCCAAACCTTTGCAGAGGGTAATTTACACAAAGGAATAAAGTGACACATCTTGCTGAATCTGTCCACCACTACAAGAATCACGGTTTTACCCTCAGAGCATGGCAAATCCGTGATGAAGTCCATGGACAGATGTGACCAAGGTCTGCCAGGTATGGGTAATGGACGCAACTCACCCATAGGCCGAGTCTTGGGATTCTTGGACCTGGCACAAGTATTGCACGCAGTTACAAAAGCCTGAACATCTCTGGAGATTGACGGCCACCAATACTGCCTAGAGACCAACTCCTTGGTGGCATTGATACCAGGATGTCCACATAAAACAGAGCTATGGCACTCACCCAGCAGTCGCAACCGCAAATGAGCTGGCACAAATAACTTGTCATTGGGAGTACCAGTGGGAGCAAGATGTTGTCCTGCCACGATTTCAGAAGCGAGATCAGATGAGGTAGCGGCTACGATGATGTCAGCTGGCAGGATGGGCTCAGGAGGGACGTCAGGAGGCTGATACGCCTGGAAACTTCAGGATAAGGCATCGGCCTTAATGTTCTTGCTTCCGGGTCTGAAGGTAACACAAAAGTCAAAACGAGTAAAGAACAAAGCCCACCTCGCCTGTCTGGGATTCAATCGCTTAGCAGATTCCAGAAACATCAAATTCTTATGATCCGTGAGGACCACAATGCGATGTAATGCCCCTTCTAAAAAATGACGCCATTCCTCAAATGCCCACTTGATTGCTAGTAACTCCCTATTACCAATGTCATAGTTTCTCTCAGCAGGAGAGAACTTGCGGGAGAAGAAGCCACATGGCTTGAGATTAGTTAAGGTGGAAGACCCCTGGGACAGTACTGCCCCCACACCATCTTCAGATGCATCCACCTCAACTACAAACGGCTTATTCTGATCAGGCTGGATCAGCACAGGAGCATCAACAAAAAACCGCTTTAGCTTTTCAAAAGCTTCAATAGCTGCAGGGGACCAGTTGACTAAATCGGCTCCCTTGCGGGTCAAATCCGTAATGGGTTTGGCTATAACAGAAAAATTTTTGATAAATTTCCGATAGAAATTAGTAAAACCCAGAAAACGCTGGAGCGCCTTCAGAGAGGAAGGTCGCACCCAATCTACAATGGCCTGTACCTTAACCGGGTCCCGAGAATGTATCCCAAAAAGGTCACTTCCTGAACACCAAAGATACACTTCTCCCCTTTGACAAACAACTTGTTCTCACGCAACACCTCCAGCACTTGCCTGGTGTGGGATACGTGACTCTCCCAGTCTGTAGAAAAAATCAAGATGTCATCAATATAGACAATTACAAATTTTCCAATAAATGGTCTAAAAATGTCATTGACAAAATTTTGGAACACCGCAGGAGCATTACTTAACCCGAAGGGCATTACTAGGTACTCATAATGACCCTCCGGGGTATTAAAGGCAGTTTTCCATTCATCACCCTCACGGATTCTGATTAGGTTGTACGCCCCCTTCAGATCTAGCTTAGTAAACCAACAGGCACCCTGGACCTGATTCAACAAATCAGGAATAAGGGGCAGCGGGTACCTGTTTTTAACAGTAATTTTATTGAGTTCCCTGTAATCGATACAGGGCCTCAACCCTCCATCCTTTTTTCCGACAAAGAAAAATCCTGCCCCCATGGGAGAAACAGAAGGCCGGATGTGACCCTTGGCCAGACTCTCCTTGAGATAATCCCTCATAGACTGACGCTCTGGAGTAGAGAGATTATAGATACGGCCCTTGGGATATTTGGACCCCTCAATAATATCGATGGCACAATCATATTGCCGGTGAGGAGGGAGGAACTCAGTCTCGGACATGGAGAAAACGTCCGAAAAATCGTTGATGTACTCAGGTAAGAAAAGAGACTCAGTAGTACCTCCCAACTGCAATACAGATTTGCAACACTTGTCACAATTCAGCCCCCATTTTTCTAATTCACCTGTTGACCAATTGATTACAGGATTGTGGTCCTGCAACCAAGGTAAACCAAGAACTAGGTCAGCAGGTAAATTCTTTAAGACCCAAAAAACACATTTTTCGGAATGCGAAATCCCAACCGTCAGGGTCACACTAGGAGTACAGAACTCGATCCTCCCATTATTTAGGGGGGTGGAGTCGAGGGCGATAATTTGAATTACCTCCCTTAAAGGGACCATCGGTAAACCCACAGACTGTACAAAATCAAAATCAATAAAATTAGCAGCAGAACCAGAGTCAACAAAAGCCTTTCCAGAACCCCTGAATTGATCATATGCAATGGAGATGGGTACTAAAATCTTTCTCCTTACCACTGCTGGGGTTACCTTACTTCCCGCCGGAGATCTCCTAGAGGGCGGAAGTTTTGGACACTGCTGGAGCCAGTGGTTCACCTCACCGCAGTAGAAGCAGGCTCCCTTTAAACGTCTCTGGTTTTTCAAGGTTCCTCCTAACTGCATGGACTCCTCCGGGACCTTGGCAGGAGGTGGACTCAGAGGAGGAAACTCAGGCAGGACGACAGCTTGAGGAGTACTTGATCGTTCCCTCTGTCTCTCTCTCACCCGTCGATCCAGCTTAATAGCTAAAGTCATGGTCGTCTCTAGGGAGTCAGGAGTAGGATAACTAACCAGAAGATCCTTGAGTTGGTCTGACAGCCCCACCCTAAACTGGCTTCTCAAAGTTGGGTCATTCCACCCAGAGGAGACACACCACTTCCTGAACTCTGCACAGTAATCCTCTACTGGGCGGTTTCCCTGCTGATTGTTCCTGAGCTGAGTTTCTGCTACAGTGGCCCAGTCTGGTTCTTCATACAAAAGACCTAAGGCCTGGAAAAAGGCCTCCACAGACAACAGACATGGGGAGTCAGATGGCAATGAGAAAGCCCACTCCTGCGGATCCCCTTGCAGCAAGGAAATAATTATTCCTACCCGCTGCTGCTCAGAACCCGAGGAGTGTGGGCGTAAACGAAAATATAGTTTACAACTTTCCTGGAAAGAACGGAAAGTTTTTCGGTTACCCACAAACCGATCGGGCAACCTTATATGGGGTTCAATAATGGAGGGAGCGGCTGCGGGTGCAGTTTGCAGCTGCTCCTGGTGTTGGATTCTCTCAGCCAGATCCTGGATCATCTGAGCCATGTCACCCATATGATCCGTGAGAACTCGCAACGGCTCCATTTAGTATGGCCTGTGATTCTGTCACGGGGAAGACAAGGGAAGGTGCGCCCTGTACTGAATACCCCCCGTTCTCTCCCTGCCTGCTTGCCTCAGTCGGCCCTAGGCGGCCGCGGACAACCACGGTGACGGTCCCTGCTCTGTATAAGTGCGCAGGGAGGGACAGGGAACAATTGGAGAGACAAACACAGACGAAACAAACACAATATCAGAATAGTCAGCAAGCCGGGTCATACACAGGAGATAACGTCAATACCGGGGGTGAAGCTAAGAGAGGTCGAAGTCCAAGTCCAAGGTCAGGGTCAAACAGCAAATCAAACACAAGGTCGCTCAAGCTCTGATCAAAGTTGTAACGCTAATCACAGGTGATTAGGGAGGACAGCTAGTGGCTTTAAATAGCCCTCCACTGAGTCATGTGACGGGGCCAGCGTCACATGACCTCATTTGCATACCGAGCGCTGGCCAAACGTGACCAGCGCTCAAATATGCACCAAATTTGGTCATGTGGCGTGGCCAGCGCCACATGACCCAAAACCAGGTATATAATAAATGTTCTGAGCGCTGGTTGCCCAGACCAGCGCTCAGATGTCCCCGCCTGCTCGTTTACTAGGGGGGCGGGGAGGACGCCGGATGCGCTGTATCAGTGCGCGTGCCGGACCCTCTCCTGTGAGTGTCGTCATGGAGACGAGGACGCATCCTGCGTCCTCGCTCCGGCGCACTCCTGGGAGACCGGCGGCGCGGCAGAGGGGAAGCGCGCCGCCGGCTCCCCGTTACACAGGCTTTCCCTACTGTCTGACCTTTTAGTTCTTGGCTCCTGGTAAAATATTCAGACAGAGGATTCTTTCTCCTCAAGTCCATCATTTTACATGTGGAAACGTTGACCTTCAGTTCCCGTTGTTCTGACCATTTATCCAGTAACACAAAATCATTTTCCATGTTAAAGACTCCTTCAGGAATGTCAACTCTATTGCACATAACAGTCTAACCTTAACAGGGTTTTGATTCTTAGGTGGGAGTTTTGGCAAACCTCACCCCTTGAGTAGACCTTTGAAGGGAAGCACACTTACCTGCTTCCTGGTGCTGGCTTCTTCGCTCCCTGGCCTCACTCCGCTGGCCTCAACATTGACCTGAGTTCATGTGACACAAAAAAGTTTATGTGACACAAGAGGAGCGGGTCACCGCTGCAGCCAGCGATTGGCTGCGTCAGCGTTAAAGAGAATGTTTAGATTCAGGGAGCCCATTGGAGACGCTGAAGCCAGAGAGCGAAGGAACCAAGAGCCAGCACTGGGAATTAGGTAAGTATGCTTTCCTTCGCAGGTCTGCCCAGGAGGGGAGTTTGCCAAACCTCCCCAAAGGTGCACAAAGACTTTAATTGCAAAACCTTCTCCGATGTCACTTACAAATATTAAAAAGATTAGGGTGCAGAATACACCCTTTTGGTCACCACCAGTCAGTAACCTCTCTTCAGAAAGCACACCAATACCTACCACACTTTGATACCTATCCTTAAAAGTGGTCATCTAAATCATCACATCTGAGCAGCAGACCATGCTGTCTAATCAATGATTTACAGCCTAGAAACAATGAATCTGTATGAGTGATCACTGGTTTCCATACAGCAGAGGTGATTGCTGCATGTAAATGCAACTCTCACCTCCTATAACAAAAAGGCAATTATTCAGAATGAACGCTTCATTCCCGATAATTGTCTGCTACATCAGCCTGTTTAAAGGAGCCTTCGCCCTAATTTTCATGTGTAAAGATATCACCAATCACCCAATGAACAAGCAAATGCTCATTAAGGCATCTCGGTTGCTGTCACCTAAATGAACGTTTCTGCACAGACATTAGGAATGTGTTAGGGGAGGTGACTGCGGCATGTGAATGTCGGCCCATGCTATCAATTAGAGATGAGCAAAGTTTTCAAAACTTCGATTTGGATGCTTCGCCGTATTTCTCCAAAAAATGTGGCCCCAATTGTGTTAAATCAGGTGTACCCAGGCCTCTCAATGTGAACATTATATTTTGGTCAGTAGCCAGCCATTTAAAAATGGCCCCCAGGTATCTGCTGATTTAACCCCTTGGATACCGTAGTTTTTTTTTTCTTTTTTGCATTTTCATTTTTGTCTGTTTTACGGGATTTGTCCCTACAGTGTTTCCTTTTCGGCAAAACTAACTTGTGCCCTTCATTCTCTGGGTCAGTACAATTACATATGTATATGTTTTTCATGTCTAAATAGTGTATAAATAAATCAAAACTTAAAAAAAAAAAATGTTTTACATCACCATATTCTGACTCCCATAACTTTTTATAGTTTTACCATTTTGGAGTGTGTGTAACTTTTTGATCATATTTTATTGCATTTTTGGGGGTAAGAGAAGAGATGAAAAATTAGTGAATTTTTTCTGTTACCTCTTTTGCCGTATTGGGAAAATATTTTTATATTTTAATAATATAGACATTTTTGGACTCGGTAACGCCTATGATGTTTATATTTTTTGTTATTTATGTATTTTTTTTTATTCGATAGAAAGAAGGGTGATTTGAATCTTCATATTTTTTTTTTTATATATATATTTTTTAAAGTTTTTTATTTTTTTATGGTTTTGTAGCTTGTGTTTGAGACTACAAGACTCTGTATTTTTTTATTCTGTACAATTATGTTTCTTATACAGGGTGGGCCATTTATATGGATACACCTAAATATAATGGGAATGGTTGGTGATATTAACTTCCTGTTTGTGGCACATTAGTATATGGGAGGGGGGAAACTTTTCAAGATGGGTGGTGACCATGGCAGCCATTTTGAAGTCGGCCTTTTTGTATCCAACTTTAGTTTTTTCAATGGGAAGAGGGTCATGTAAAAAAACTAAAGTTGGATCCAAAATGGCCGACTTCAAAATGGCCGCCATGGTCACCACCCATCTTGAAAAGTTTCCCCTCTCTCATATACTAATGTGCCACAAACAGGAAGTAAATATCACCAACCATCCCCATTATATTTAGGTGTATCCATATAAATGGCCCACCCTGTATATCCATATTGGTACTAGAATTGCTCATTTCTTATGTTGGCCTTCCACCTGCTGGCCAAAATAAGAACTACAGCTCCAATACCCCGGGTCTCGTCAGAGAGACCCAGCGTATTTAATTTAATTATGAGAAACCTCATTGGCTGTAGAGGATGTTGATAAGAAGCTCGGATACATGTGCTTCCAAGTTTTTTTTAGCTTTTAGATGCCGTGAACACACTTGATCACTGCATCTAAAGGCTTTAATGACTGCGATTGGCATTATTGCCAGTTGCTATCATTAGCCATGGGTCTATGCTGTTTGAAACAACGGAAACCAGTGGTTATGGCGCTCTCTGCATGCGCGAGTGGGCGCCATGTTTACCCATAGCACCAGTGCCATACATGTACGGCGCTGGTAGCGAAAGGACTAAAGAATAGACACCCAGCACTAATGTCTGCGACCGGTGGTAATGGCGGTTGTGGACTTACAACCCTTCAAATGCCATTACCATAACCAGTTACAGCCCCCCTTTGGTCACCATATTATATGACAACTAGTTTTTAGGATCCTGTCCCTTATAGCAAATAATCCTGCGGCCATGTTTGATCCATCTGGTTTTAACCCTAATACATTTTGAAAGCGAAATACCAGTCAGTTCATTGTATGGGGAGTAATCCAGGACCTTGGGTTTAAATTCCGTTTCACTGCACAGTGATCTAGAATTCGACGTATCTGTCATAGTGGCCCAGAATAAAACTTTCCCTAACAGAACGTATTAGCTGTGACAAATTTTGTTTCATTACATGGACAATTTGTGTGGTTCATTATGATAAAGAACTGCAATCCTCTGTGCTAACTGCTTATTTGACCCAGAATGCGTTCCTTGAGGCCAAAGGAGCGTTCACTTCAGTGACGCCTGTTATATGTGCAGGACTGCACGTGTTACACTGAAGGGATCACTCAACACCTCCATCAATCATTGCTAAGATGTCCCTCATGATTTACATCCACATCATTTCATCCATTCCAGGAGGAGAAATGTGTATAATGTGTCTGGTGTATTAGATGTGCCCACAAATCTCTATTCATATATTCATTGTCTGTATTGTAGACGCTGATGTTTGAGAGTCACTGCCCCTCAGAGGTCTACGCCTTCACAGAAATCAGTATCCAGGGGGAGAAGAACACAGCAGTGGACGTGTCTATACATCCAGAAGATAAAGACGTGACAGTCTGGGAAACTGTGGTGAATGCAGGTAATGTAAAGCATGAAAACTTGATGTTGACCAACCTACTGGATGTTTACTGGCTGATAACAGAGACACATATTATATATAGACATGTATTATGAACTGAATGTCTCTCGACATCTCTGACATCCACATTATGCTTCTACATGCTTAAAAAGTGCAGGAGCTTAGAGCAGAATTTTAACTTAAAGGGGTTGTCCCACGAAAAATATTCTACAGTTTTCAAACCAGCACCTGGATCTGAATACTTTTGTAATTGCATGTAATTAAAAATTCTGTATAGCTACTGAGTTAATCAATAAAATGTATCTGTATAGTGACACTTCATTTCTTATTTCTGTGACCTGCTCACTGAGAAGGCCGCACATGCTCAATTTAATCTTTCAACTGCCTCCTGAGCTGTGATAGGAGGAGCTGAGACACGCCTCCTGAGCTGTGATAGGGAGAGCTGAGATACGCCCCCTGAGCTGTGATAGGGAGAGCTGAGACACGCCTCCTGAGCTGTGATAGGGAGAGCTAATACATGCCCCCTGAGCTGTGATAGGGAGAGCTGAGACACGCCCCCTGAGCTGCAGCAGAAAAGACACTCCCCTTGAGCTGTCAGCTGATATAAATCTAGCAGAGCAATGAATGTGGATATCTCTGGATCCATGTGAGGTACAGGGCTGGTGCTAGGTTTATTAGAAAGGTATTGTCATGCACTATATGATTTCTGATTTTCATTTTGTACATTATTCGTGGGATAACCCCTTCAAAGGCTATAGACACCTTTGGGGGGAAATTTTTATTATTATAGCATTTTACTTATTGTGAGCTAAAAAACATTATTTCAATTGGCCTTCATTAATAATATGGAGTAGTTTTTTGTGTACAGAGCTCAGATGGTCTACTAGCCGCCTGTGGATGTTCTGTCTTCCTTCAGACCAGTACCTGACGGGCTCCTTATCTCTGATCTCTGACATTATAAGCACTCATTATAGCTCAGTTACTATCCTACTGATTAGAATGTGGCTTACATAAGTGGTTATGATTTCTTAGTAGTTTACAGATAAGGGTTATTAGATGACTGGCACAAAGTGAAAGTGAAAGTACCGGTCACATAGTTAAAAAAAGGTAACCCGGGGGCGTGGCTTGCTGGCCGAGTGAGATGGCTGCGTGAGACACGAGCTCCAGCGCCATTCCAGTGACAGATACCTGCAAAACCCGTAAAAACCTGCTCTTGCTTCACTGCTCGCCTGCTCTGCAGTGCTACACAGCCCTGATGATGACAAGGGGTAAGCGGAACATAAAGAAACAAGCCAAACTAGACTTTTTTCTGGAGCGGCCTAAAAGCCAAGATGGCGCCAAATCACCAGCGACATCCGGCTCTCCAGGATCTGACTCTCCCGCTACGACCAGGAGCCCTGTGGACCTTGCTGGAGGACGCTCACCACCATCTTCTCAGCCACAGGGACTCTCTCTGCCGAAGGGGGATAGAGCCCCAAGTACACTTCCTTTACCGGGATTGCCACACAGATCCCCCAGAGTAGCGCCATCGCCTACATCCAGCCCAGCCAAGCAAAGGCCTCGGCTACAGGAGCAGTCGCCCCAGGACTCTGAGCTGAGCGATCACACTACCCCTGCATAAATGACGTTCCCTACCACAGACCAGCCTGCTTCGGGGAACCTGTTGAAGGACATGCTAGCGCTCCTTAGTCAATCCATACATAAAGACTTTTCTGCTCTTATTGTTCCGATTCAGGCCTCAGTAGTTGCAGTAGAGGCTAGAGTAACAAATGTTGAATCCAAGATGGGCGAATTCGCTCTTTCCCACAATCAACTTGTGGATGCTCACAACAAGCTGACGGAGGAAATCGACCGTCTTAGAGCCAAGGTTGTGGATTTGGAGGACAGATCCCGTAGGAACAATATTAAGTTCCGCGGGATATCAGAAGATATCGCCCCTAAGGAGCTCAGCTCCTATCTACAAGGCCTTATGAAAGCCATTCTTCCAGGTCTTTCTACGCATGATTTGACCATCGACAGGGCACACAGGGTGGCCCGCCCTAAACATCTTCCTGAAACTGCCCCCAGAGATGTCCTGGCCAGGATTCACTTCTTTCATATAAAGGAAGCCCTAATGGCAGAAGCAAGGAAGGCAGGCACCCTGCCCACACCTTTTGATCAAATTAAGATGTTTGCTGACCTCTCGGCTTCCACTCTACAGCAAAGACGTTCTCTCAGCCTCTTCACCTCCACGCTGAGACACCATAACATTCCGTACAGATGAGGCTTCCCGACAAAGGTGCTCATTCAGCATCAGGGTACCCTGCATGCCATCTGTTCATTGGAAGAAGGGAAACGGCTCCTGGGCACCTGGAATATCAACATGGAAGAATCCATTCCGGACCCCAAGTCTTCCTCTCATATACGGCATGAGTGGCAAGTAGTGATGCAGAAACGCCGCACTGTTCACTGACTCCCGGGTTCTACTAAGTAGCTCTTAGGGACTTAAGGCGCTGAGTGGCCCTCTCCCGGCCTTATGCCCTGAAATGCCCGTTATTGATAGCTGGCGATTTATGCTAGCTTGTTTAACATTTATGTTCATGCTTTGTTTTTTACCTAAGTTTTGTTATTTACCTTTTCCTTTTCTTTCCTTCCTTATTGGCTCACACTTTCGGTCATCTTACTGTATACGTCATGGCTCCGCCACCTGGGTCTGTGCGCCGTCCCTCCGATTGCTGCTTTATGCCTCAGGTATGTCTCTTCCGCAACACAACATTAGCCCATTCAGAATGAGTACAACATACTTTACTCATGGCCCTTAAATTTGCATCCCTCAATACAAAGGGCCTTAACAGTCCTTTCAAGCGCTCAATGCTCTGGAGAGAAGCACAGTCTTTGAAGTGCGATGTATTCTGTGCCACTGAGACACATGTGCTTGCGGCCGATGCTCACCGATTGAAACACTCCAAGTTTCCATATATTTTCCAATCAAATTACAAGAAAAAACAAAGAGGTGTCCTGGTGGCGATCAAAGACACGGTTGCGTTCCAGCTCTCGGAGGTGGTGACAGACCCTGGTGGACGGTATGTCATACTAGTCGCTCTCCTAAATAATGTTCAGTACACCTTGGTCTTTGTATATGCCCCTAACAAGCATCAGATTTCTTTTTTAAAAAGGGTAGCCAGAAAGGTTAACGCTGTCAGAAAGGGTCGAGTGGTGTGGGGCAGAGATTTTAATGTGGTGGTGGACTCCTCCATGGACTCCTCTTCACCATCTAGAGACAATACATCTACATTTCGCTCCCTGTTATGCAGTGAGGATCTGTATGATGTCTGGAGAATACACCATGACAGAGAGAGGGATTATTCGTTCTTTTCCTCTGCCCATAATTCCTATTCAAGAATTGACCTCTTTTTACTGGACAGACAAACTTTGAGAAACGCTGTGGAGTCCACTATTGGGATAATCACTTGGTCAGACCACGCTCCCATAACGTTAAGCATCCGAAATTGCCACACATCTCCGCCCCACACCCTCTGGCGTAATAACACTTTCCTGTTGGAACACTCCAAGTACAAGGAGGAAATACGGACTGCTCTGGAAGAATACTTCCGATTTAATGTAGGCTCTGTTACCAATTGTTTTATGTTATGGAATGCACATAAAGCATTCATCAGGGGGATCTTCATTAAGGTTGGTCATAGAGCAAAGAAAGAGAGGTAAGAGAAAATCTCACAACTACTGTCCCAAATTAGTCAATTAGAATCTGACAATAAAAACAACCCCCAACCATCCAACGCTGCTCTCTTGCAAGCGCTTAGACTCCAACTTAAGGATGCCCTTTTGTATAAATATGAGAAACACTTAAAATCCCTTAACTCTGTATACTACTCGCAGGATAATAAGGCAGGGAAGCTGTTGGCGCACAGGTTAAAAAAGAGGGCGCAAAAGTCCAAAATCCCATACCTTACCTCACATCCCTCGGGAGCCAAAATAATGGACCCACAGGACATTGCTAATATGTTCAAAACTTTCTACGAATCCCTTTATAATTTGAACCCTTCCTTAGACCCTCCTTCCCCTTCAGCTGCGACTTCCACCTTCCTTGAGTCTCTTAACCTTCCCTGCATAACAGAGGAACAGCTAACGGCACTAAACAAGCCTTTTACAGCTGAAGAGATCCAAACTATAATTAACAAACTCCCTAACAACAAAGCCCCAGGTCCGGACGGCCTATCCAGTGTTTACTATAAATCCCTCCAATCCATTCTCATTCCACATCTATTACCAGTATTCCATCAATCAATGACCACTGGCACCATCCCAAAGGAAATGTTGGAGGCTACAATTGTGACAATTCCCAAATCGGACCCTCCATCAGATGATCCCAAAAAATACCGCCCCATTTCCTTACTCAATACGGACTTTAAACTGTATGTCAAAGCCCTGGCAAACCGTTTAGCACCTCTACTCCCCAGTCTTGCTCATACAGACCAAGTTGGGTTTGTTCAGGGCCGACATATTCAAGAAAACACTCGTAGAGCATTGAATATTCTAGACTATGTCAATACAACTAAGTCGTCAGCGATTTTCATAACGTTAGACGCTGAAAAAGCGTTCGACCGCATTCAATGGTCCTTCGCTTTTTCCGTTCTTTCCAAATTGGGTTTTAGAGGAGAGATATTTTCTGCTATCAAAGCCTTATACACATGTCCCTCAGCCAGAGTTTGGGTAAACGGAGCACTGTCCTCTCCCTTTGATATCACCAATGGCACGCGCCAAGGCTGTCCCCTGTCCCCTCTTATTTTTGTTCTGTCCATTGAGCCCCTCGCCCAGGCTATACGACAGGATAGGAGGATTAAAGGAGTCCAAATTGGAGATAGATGCCATACATTGGGCCTGTATGCGGATGACATACTTTTAACATTTACAGACCCCCCCAATTCGATTCCGGCGGCCATGGATGTGATCTCCTCTTTTGGAGAATTGTCCCTTTACAAGCTGAATGCGGCTAAATCTCAGGTTTTGCCTCTAAACATTCCACCTTCTCAATTGGATTCTCTAATCAGGTCATTCCCGCTGGATTGGCAGAACTCCCAAATTACATATTTAGGAATTCAACTTACGAGTAAAATGTCCCACTTGTATAAAGCGAATTATGTCCCCTTTCTTTATTCAATGGAGAAAGAGCTTGCTACTATTTCTAAAAATGAGATTTCTTGGGTGGGCCGTATTGCGGCATTTCAAATGCTTATATTGCCCAAACTGCTGTACCTATTTAAAACCCTTCCGATATCGCCCCCTAGATCCTTCTTTGATACATGCACTAAACATCTCAACTCCTTCATATGGCACAACTGCAGACCTAGAGTGGCAGCCACAATTTTCCAGAAGACGAAGTCATCAGGAGGCCTGGGCCTCCCTAATGTCCAAGACTATTTTTTGGCAACCCAGGTTGTGCAATTGCGGGACTGGTGGATGGGGAATTTAGCTAAACATTGGGTCCACATTGAATCCTCATTGGTTCCCTTTCGGAGCCTAAAGTCCCTCATGATTGCCTCTTTACATCCCCAATTCACCAGACCCCCTTTGCCTCATCTGGTGTCCGCAGCCCTCACACATTGGACTCATCTCCATAAGCTCAGTACCCGGTCCTCCGTACCTCTACTTTCCCAGGCACCCCTGTCAACTCTGGGCTTATTAATTCCCAATTTAAATATGGATTCCTGGTCTAATAAGGGAATACTTACTTTATCACAATTATTTGACCAAAGTAGTTTGCTTTCATTTGAGAGTTTACGCCATCTTCTCACGGGTGCCAACCCTCTCACTTTGTCAGCTAACGCTGATATATTTAGAATTTGGTCTCTCTCTCCCTCAGTTAGTACCAAACTAAGACCAGTATATGTAATACTGAGGGGGAAGGACACCTTCGTCAAAACTTCTCCTCATTTGTCCTGGGAAAGGGATCTGAATACAGTATTCTCGGAAGAACAGTGGAAGACATCCCACAAATTCACACACACACATTTGCGATGTGCCCTCCACTACGAATCCCTAATGAAAACTACCCTGAGATGGTACTATACCCCGGAACGCCTCAGCCATATCTTTCCCGGAGTTTCCCACCTGTGCTGGAGAGGCTGTGGACAAAGAGGCTCCCTTTACCACATTTTATGGAGCTGTCCTCACCTGCAGGATATTTGGAAGGAGGTATTCTCTTTGGTCTCCAAAATCACTAAGACCCGTCTATCCCCTAGCCCATTTATGGCCTTGTTGTTTATGAACCTGGACTCATTACCTTGGAGCAGTAGAGTTGTAGCAGCTCACCCAGAATTGGAAGAGTCCGAGAGTTCCTCTTCTGTCAGAAATTATTGCTAAACTAAACAAAACATACATCTTTGAAAAGACGCTAGCAACAGCACAATATGGAAAAGAGAGAGTGATGGTGCGCCAAAGCGGACTAGGTATTCTAAGGCTATAGCACTAGTAATGATACCAAATAATGAAATCTATGTCCAAAGGAGATTTGGAAGTGGTAATAAACCAAATGGTGATAAAATGACTTACTTCACTGAGGAGGGGTCTTGGCTATGGGGGTCAGCCACAGTCAGTACCACCTCCTCCGCCAGGATCGCGTGTAATGTGGTAAAAGTTGAGGTCAGCCAAAACTCTAGGGCATCTTCATCAACAATTCTTTCTTTATTTTCTTTCACAAGCTCAACGCGTTTCGGGGAGTAATAGGTTCCCCTTCTTCAGGAGCAAAAACAATAACAACACATAATGGCTAAAAACTCACTTATAAATAGGTGTTCCAGGTTAATCCATGGCCATGTGCTCGAATATTGGCGCCTGATGTCATTTCCGGTTGTGAAACCGGAAGTGTGCATGCGTTCCAGCGTGGAACGCATTATAGGACATAGAGAACGTAACCTATATAGCTATAAATATAAAGGTTAATGTAAATATAAGTATATAATAGACAGAATTTAGTATAATATAATAAAATGTATTATTATGTCTCCATATATCCCGTGTGGAGAGTGGCCGGATGGATGAGGAACTGTCGAAGGTGAACGGGCTACGGCTCGGTCACGTGGTTGGCTGCAGGAGCCTGCGTTCCACTGTGAAGCGCACGCTCTTGTTGATCAGCAAATTCTAGATCCAGGTGTGTTGGGTAGGAGGCAAGGGGGAGGGGGAGGGGAAGGGGGGAGGACGTTTCACTAATGAAACGCTCACTGGAAAAATCATAGCTTAGTATGTAAGGGGATGGACCTTGCGTGTCAGCATGGGACGCAGGGAGGAATAGTAGGTGAGGAAATGGTAAATAATGATGGAGAGGGAATTGATGATAGGGGATTCTATATTTGGCCATAAATGTAAAATGAGAATTTATAGAATAAAAATGAGATAAAAATTATGTGTATGGGGTTCAGATATGTGTAAAAATAATAATGGATGTGAGAAACTAAATGATGCGGCCCATGGGTATGCATAGACATATATAACAACATGTAATCATACATAAGGTCATGCATGAAGTAGCAATTTTTACAAAAATACAATAAATATATATACACATATATAAATATATATATAAATATAAATATGAATGACAATGAGAGTTATTATCATTATTATTAAGTAAAATGAATAAAAAGGGGTAGTAATGAAGGTAATAATAATAATAATATTAATAGATAATAAAAATGTATGGTGAGGAATATTATTACCGTAAAAATATACTAGTAAAAGACATAAAGAGGCATTTTTCGCTAAGGGAACTTTTTAGTAGTTGCTATATTCTAGGGCCTCGTTCAGACCAAAAGGGGTAAGAGTGTTAAACTTAAAAATCCAGAACATTTCTTTCTTGCATAGCTGTTGGTAAGAGTTGGGGAGATGGTCTATGGGGGTAATAACAAGTAAAGAAGGATCACTATTGTGGTACTCTTGGAAGAGCTTTGCATTAGAAAAAAGAGAATTCCAACACTCCTCTGAGAAGGGAGACCTCACCCAGGACATTAAGGACCTGATTCACAATCTTATTGACCGGTATTTTCTAGAACTCTACATTTCCCTCCACATTATCCCTAGGGGGTTACGTCTAACTTTTAAACCCACCTTTCCAGACGACCCTTCCTTTGCCACAGAATGGTTCAAATCTATTGACAGTTGCTCGACACACATCATCAAACTCTTAATATCCAAGCGGTATCAGATAAGTAACAAATTGCTGCACATTGTCCAGACCAAACTTGGACTCATGACCTCACAACAATCTGACCACAAACTACCATCTCGAACCTTTTTCAGAGCCTTTGAATTTAATGAGGTAATAAAAAAGAATAAAAAACTAATGAGGGATATCACTGACTACCAAACCAACTGCATTAGATCTTGGGAATATAAAAGCACCAATATCAATAATAACACACTACTCCATCCGTCCCATCCTATGCCCACCACATTTTGCCACACCACTCAACTTTCAAAACACCCATCCATAGTACCTTCTCGTTCCTATGCCTCAGTGGTCCAATATAAACCTCCACCCACGTTACATTCAGTCCCAAGAGGTAGGACTTTTTACCGTACAATACCTCCCCTGGGTAACACCCGATCTCAGCCATCATTCACCAATACATCGGTATCATCTCACTCACTCATTATACATCCCATAGTAACACCCCTAACCAATACCAGTACCAATAGCAATCCTAATTACACCACTGCAGTGGCTCACCTCAGCTTGGACACCACTTCGGCATCCCCTTTGGTCCAGGATCCCACCCCCCCAGATCACACTAGCATTCCACACTCTCCTAAAGCAGGTTCATTGAGCAATTCCCATCTTGAGGGTAACGTATCCCCAGACCACACCATCATTTCATGTCCTCCTAAAGCAGGTTCATTGACTAACTCCCATTCTGAAGGTAACATATCTTTGAATTCTTCTATTTCCACATATAATTCCAGCTCTTCCAGTTCCGACCGTTTTTTATCCTTACCTCCAAACCTAGTGGTACATTCACCATCCGATCTACTGTCCCCAACACCAGGCAAGGCTCCAACCAGGACGGTACTCTCGAGTGTCCAACTTTTATCCCCCCTTCTCACCTCTCAAACTCCCACAGTCTTCACTCCCCCTTCCCCACCGGGGGGCACCATGCGCTCCCATCCATGTCCAGCACAAACCCTCAAAATAACGCACTTCTACAGTCCAGTGCCAACTCTAAAGAGAAAACGCAGAGGTCACACCTTAGACGTAGGAGAGGATGTAGAGGAGGCAGACACAAATATACAAAAAATAAAAAACACAAAGAGGGCCAAACCGGACTTAAAGATGACATGGAATCCCCCACAACCTTTCTAAAAAAGAAAGGTATTTTCAACCTATCGGATTATACTCTCAATGAACATGAAATTCAAGTATTAGCTAAAGGGCTATCTTTCTGCCCGACCAATAAATCAGATATTTTCGAATTATTTGTGGACCTTAACCAATTTATCAGGAAATTGACCCTCCAGAGACATTACACTAGTAAACAGATAAGGTCCAACACTTCAACTAGCGGACCACTTCATACTCAGTCTACCCTGACTGACCTAGACAGTGAGGAGGATATAGAGAATTTACTATATGAACTACAAGAAGCACCCATCACTTCCAATTTCCACCCCAGATCATCTTTCTACCCTTTAGAAAGTCGGGGCCCACATCTAGAAACCTTCTATAATCTAGTACTCAAAGATTTACGTATATTCACTGACAACCAACTGTTATCCAGATCTTCATCGTCTAATTTATCCCCGCCCTCAAAAGTTGGCTCTAAAATCACTTAGTGCTAATAGAGATATCATCATTAAAAATGCCGATAAAGGGGGGAGGGGTTGTTATCCTTAACACTGATGCCTATAAAAAGGAAGCAAACCACATTTTATCCAATAATAAATATTACACCAAGTTACAGTCGGATCCAACAGAGGCCTTCAAAAAATTGCTGTCTGAACACATTAAAAATGGCAAATTGGAAGGTATTCTAAATAAAAACGAAGTTAAATATCTATCCCCTCCACATCCCTCGATCCCTTATTTTTACTATTTACCTAAGATTCATAAATCCATCACCAACCCTCCAGGCCGCCCTATAATTTCGGGCATAGAATCACTTACCACTAATCTTTCTGCCTATATCGATTCTTTTTTACAAAAATACGTTGTACACTTGCCTTCTTATTTACGTGACTCTAGCCATCTTATCACCCTTCTCCAGGAAATAGAATGGAAACCAGACATGTGTTGGGTCACAATGGATGTTTCCGCTCTTTACACTAATATCGAACACACTCTGGGGGTTAAGGCTATAGAATCCGTTTTGGTAGAAGATTTCTTCCTACCTTCACAACAGAGACAATTCATTTTAGACTCAATTACTTTTATTCTAAATCATAACTATTTTAAATATGGTGATACCTTTTATTTACAGAAATGTGGAACAGCGATGGGGACAAAATTTGCCCCATCCTACGCGAACATATTCATGGGAGCATTTGAATCACATATGGGCCTTTTAGACCACCCTAATATAATTTTTTACAGGCGTTACATTGACGATATTATTTTTATATGGCAAGGGAAAACCAAAGCCCTGGAAGATTTTGTGGAAGGTCTTAACTGTAACGACTGGAATCTGTCGTTTACCGCCAATATTGATAAGGAGTCCGTGGTCTTTCTTGATCTAGTAATCTGTAGTGACACTAACAACATCACCACAAGTACACATTTCAAAACGGTTGACGCTAACAGTTACCTTGACTTCTCTAGCTGCCATCATAAGCAATGGAAGCGCAACATACCATATGGACAAATGCGTAGGATCAGACGGAACTGCACAGATGATGAAACACTAGCCAACCAATTAGGTACCCTACAAAATAGGTTCAGGGAAAAGGGATATCCCATAGGGCTCATCCGTGACTCGATGAAACAAATTTCAAAAGTCACGCAAGAGGAAAGTCTAAAACCCAAAAATTCTTCACAATCCTCGAGACCTAGAGGTCCTAGTTTCATCACCAGATATAACTCCAGCTTTCAGAATATCAACGCCATACTACGGAAACACTGGTCAATTCTGCTAAACGACCCGATCCTAGGTAAAGAACTACCAAAACGCCCACAGATCACCTACAGAAGGGCAAAAACCCTGAAGAGCATGGTAGCTCCCTCACGCCCGAAAGGTCTTATCCCAAAAAAACCACTACTCAATAAACCACTGAACCAAACAATAGGTTCCTACAAGTGCCATACAAAAAGGTGCAAGTGTTGTGACAATATCCAACATAACGTAAAACATGTCACTGTCACTAACTCTAATGAGTCCATTCAGTTAAAACATTTTATGAATTGTGGTTCCACTTTTTTAATTTATATGATACAATGCCCGTGTGGGCTACAATATATAGGTAGAACCACTCAAACCCTGAGAGAACGACTGAACCAGCACCGTTATAATATAAATAAAAAATATCCCCTACATAGTATATCCAGACACTTCCAAGAGTACCACAATAGTGATCCTTCTTTACTTGTTATTACCCCCATAGACCATCTCCCCAACTCTTACCAACAGCTATGCAAGAAAGAAATGTTCTGGATTTTTAAGTTTAACACTCTTACCCCTTTTGGTCTGAACGAGGCCCTAGAATATAGCAACTACTAAAAAGTTCCCTTAGCGAAAAATGCCTCTTTATGTCTTTTACTAGTATATTTTTACGGTAATAATATTCCTCACCATACATTTTTATTATCTATTAATATTATTATTATTATTACCTTCATTACTACCCCTTTTTATTCATTTTACTTAATAATAATGATAATAACTCTCATTGTCATTCATATTTATATTTATATATATATTTATATATGTGTATATATATTTATTGTATTTTTGTAAAAATTGCTACTTCATGCATGACCTTATGTATGATTACATGTTGTTATATATGTCTATGCATACCCATGGGCCGCATCATTTAGTTTCTCACATCCATTATTATTTTTACACATATCTGAACCCCATACACATAATTTTTATCTCATTTTTATTCTATAAATTCTCATTTTACATTTATGGCCAAATATAGAATCCCCTATCATCAATTCCCTCTCCATCATTATTTACCATTTCCTCACCTACTATTCCTCCCTGCGTCCCATGCTGACACGCAAGGTCCATCCCCTTACATACTAAGCTATGATTTTTCCAGTGAGCGTTTCATTAGTGAAACGTCCTCCCCCTTCCCCTCCCCCTCCCCCTTGCCTCCTACCCAACACACCTGGATCTAGAATTTGCTGATCAACAAGAGCGTGCGCTTCACAGTGGAACGCAGGCTCCTGCAGCCAACCACGTGACCGAGCCGTAGCCCGTTCACCTTCGACAGTTCCTCATCCATCCGGCCACTCTCCACACGGGATATATGGAGACATAATAATACATTTTATTATATTATACTAAATTCTGTCTATTATATACTTATATTTACATTAACCTTTATATTTATAGCTATATAGGTTACGTTCTCTATGTCCTATAATGCGTTCCACGCTGGAACGCATGCACACTTCCGGTTTCACAACCGGAAATGACATCAGGCGCCAATATTCGAGCACATGGCCATGGATTAACCTGGAACACCTATTTATAAGTGAGTTTTTAGCCATTATGTGTTGTTATTGTTTTTGCTCCTGAAGAAGGGGAACCTATTACTCCCCGAAACGCGTTGAGCTTGTGAAAGAAAATAAAGAAAGAATTGTTGATGAAGATGCCCTAGAGTTTTGGCTGACCTCAACTTTTACCACATTACACGCGATCCTGGCGGAGGAGGTGGTACTGACTGTGGCTGACCCCCATAGCCAAGACCCCTCCTCAGTGAAGTAAGTCATTTTATCACCATTTGGTTTATTACCACTTCCAAATCTCCTTTGGACATAGATTTCATTATTTGGTATCATTACTAGTGCTATAGCCTTAGAATACCTAGTCCGCTTTGGCGCACCATCACTCTCTCTTTTCCATATGTCTTGGCGGTAACCGTCCCGGTTAACCGTTTCTCGCCTCTTTGGATGGGCAGCAGCCTCTCTTGGACTAGCTAACTTACGGGACAATACTCCCGAATTGTTATAATATCTTTTATAATATTCTTTATATTTTATTTCTTAAACATCATTACTTCTCCACGGGCGCGCTCGTTCAACTCACTTCTGAGTAACACTCCTTTTTTTTTTTTTTTCTTCTTACAGCAACAGCACAACACAGTCTCTCCAAATTTGACGGGTGGTGGAGCTCCTGGAGGGACTCTGGTTGGGCCATAGCAACGATCTGAAATGATGATATATACAGTTCCCCAATTGATGGTCATGGGCGAGAGGAGAGTGACCCAATTTAGATGTACCTCTAGATTGACCAGTCCTGTTCTGCTGAGCCTGATTGTCCCCTTTTCTTTTCTTAATTCTTTTTTTTTCTACATCCTTGTATGGATGTCCAGTATTGTCTAAGCACACTGTTATATCATGTGTATATCACTAAATATACTGTATTGCTGCTGCTCTGTTATGTTTTCTATTGGAAAAATAAAAACTTATTGATTGAAAAAAAAAAAGGTAACCCTTTATGACAAAATGGCTCAATATTTATAATAAAGGCCAATTGAAAAGATATTTTTTAACCAAGAATGAGTAAAATGGAATCATAATCAAAAATTGCCTCCAAAGGTGTACATAGCCTTTAAAGGTAATGTTCCACATATAGTAATATAAATGCACCTAGACATGAGTGTAACCTACACATGGAGCAATATGGCAAATTTTTTACTGCAATTTGGCACATCAGGTCTTGGAAGAATAATCTGTAGAGAACGTAGCCTAACAGAAAAGGATGGGACTTCTGGTAATAGGTTCTTCCTCATAGTAAGCCAACCAATAGTTAGTAGAAAATTAGACATAAGTGCCTTTCACAGGCGGTTTAAGCTTGCGCTGGATTAGTGAATCTGCCCCATAGTATCTACATCAGCCAGAAGCTTGAAGGAAATGTGTCACCAAAAATGTTATCTACCAGTAAAAACCAGATAGTAATACATCTCCTTTTTCTGTTTTCTGATTGTAGATATGTTTTATCTTATTTCCTAAACATTATTATGGGTGCCGCCATCTTGTCTGAGCTGTTCTTAACAGCATTTGCAAAGCATTAAAAAATGATTTACTGCAGCCCCATGAGCCATAGACAGAATGGTCAGGAGGGGACCTCATTGACTTCTATGGGAGAGTTTTCTGGGTATGCTCTGTGACCTGTGCAGAGGCCATTGTACAAGGAAGGAATAGATAAGATTAGACAATCACCTATTGTGAATGGAGGATCCTGTCTTATCTATACATTGAGGTGGTATCATTCCAGGCAGGATTAGAATGACAGATAAACAGATAACTGCAGTAAAGTGATCTGTACAGACCATGTAGTGGGCCTACTATAAGACATAGGGGGCCAGTGCAAAAACTGGATTTTTTGTCTTAGTTTATATATAAAAAGTGACACAGAAAATTAAAAATAACAATGTCAAAAATATTTTACATTTGTTAAACGTGATTTAAACTGCAGGTCATTTTCCGATGACGCGTTCCCTATTACACCACTAGCAGTTGAAGAATAAGATTGATTATCTAATGACACATGAACAGTCAGTTCTTGACATTGATGTGCTGGGGGTTAGCACTGGCTCTGTGCTGTGAGAGGGGAGGAGGAGCAGTAAGGAGGAGGCACAGTTCTCCAGCTCTATCCCCTATGTTCATTCGTATGGTTAATTGCCTCATTTGCTTCTTTTTCTGTAAAGAGAACTAATATATACTTTTTCATTTTGTCTTTTCTTTAGATGAAATGTTAGGTTTACCACTGGCAATGTCACAGCTCACGATTCAGCCAGGTATGTTCTATAGGGTAAATAAAATAATTCAAGTCTTTTGGGTTATGTCTCTAACAGCTTTTCAGATTTAGAGGCTGACATTTTTGGCCACTCTTCTTTGCAAAATAGTTTGCGCTCAGTCAGTTTAGATGGAGACGAAGAGCATCTGTGAACAGCAATTTTGAAGTCTTGCTACAGATTCTCAATGGGATTTAGGTCTGGACTGTGACTGGGTCATTCTAACACATGAAGATGCTTTATTCTAAGCCATTCCATTGTAGCTCTGGCTGGATGTTTAGGTTTATTGTCCTACTGAAAGGTGAACCTCCACCCCAGTCTCAAGTCTTTTGCAGCCTCTACCAGGTTTTCCTCTAGTATTGCCTTATGTTTAGCTCCATCCATCTTCCCATTAACTCTGACCAGTTTCCTGTCCCTTCTGAAGAAAAGCCTCCCCACAGCATGATGCTCCGACCACCACGTTTCACAGTAGGGATGGTGCGTTCCAGGTTATGTGCAGTGTTAGTTTTCCTCCACACATATCGTTTTGCATTTAGGCCAAAAAGTTCAACCTTGGTCTTATCTGACCACCTTCTTCCACGTATTTTCTCTGTCCCCAACATGTGGCAAATTGCAATTGAGATTTCTTATGGCTTTCTTCTTGCCAGATTTTTGAAGTACATGACATAGTTGTCCTGTGGACAGATTCTCCCACCTGAGCCTCTTGGCTTCTTTTCTAATTAGTGCTCTCCTTGCCTGGGCTGCTAGTTTAGGTGGATGGCCATGTCTCAGTAGGTTTGCAGTTGCGTCATACTCCTTCCATTTTTGGATGATGGATTGAACAGTGCTCTGTGAGATGTTCAGAGCTTGGGATGTCTTTTTATTACCTAACCCTGCTTTACACTTCTCCACAACTTTATCCCTGACCTGTCTGGTGTGTTCCTTGGTTTTTATGTTGCTGTTTGATCACTGATGTTCTCAACAAACCTCTGAGGCCTTCACAGAACAGCTGCAGTTATACTGAGAATACATTTCACACAAGTGGACTCTATGTACTAATAAGGTGACTTCTGAAGGCAATTGGTCACACTGGATATTATTTAGGGGTATCATAGTACAGGGGGTGAATACAAATGCACCCCACACCTTGCAGATTTTTATTTATGAAAAAATGTGAAAACCATGTATCACTTCATCACATACTTAAAATAACATTTCAATAAAATATGTATAGGTTTCTTGGTGTAACATGAAAAAATTTGAAAAAGTTCAAGGGGTGTGAATAATTTTTCAAGGCACTGTATATGACTTTATTTCCAGTAGGTAGAAGATACTGTAAGTCTTTTGTATGCGGCATACACATTTTTATTCCGTATTGCGTGTGTATGAGGTTGGAAGAGTGATTGTGAGAATAGACTGTTTTTCTCATTACAGGAGACCCTAGATCTCTCCCAGAACAAAGTGAGCATTTTGTGGATAGACACCGCGCACATCTGATCCGCATGATCTCTGTGGTAGACCTGGTTGTAGATGATCTCCTAGATCTCAATCTATTAACTTATGAACAATATAACACTGTTCTCAGTCAAAACACTAATGCAGAACAGATGAGGAAGCTTTATGACTTCATACGAGCCTGGGGTAACGAGGACAAAGACAAAGTCTACCAGTGTCTGAGACAACATAACTGTCCCATCATCAAGCAGCTGGAAAATGAAGGCCCTAAAGATCACAGTAAATCCCACACACTGGGAGGTACCTTTAGATGCAATCTCTACTGATGATGTGACTAAAAGTAATATCTCAAGACTGTTAGCATTGGACCAGCTCTTCCAGACCAGAGCCACTAATGCAGTCAACTCCAATACTGGGACCCAGACACGACGACAACAGAAAATCCCACGTGGAGCTCGTAGGGGACCAGATTTTATTAGCTATAAAACAATTGTTCTACATTGATAGTGTGAACTGTTCATGTAGATCTGATACTCAGATAGACATTGCACTTGGATTGTTCGGCTATAGGTTGGGTCCTAAGAATTTTTTTCCATGTAATCCGAAGTACTTCAGCCGTCACTGCTGTGTATGAACCAAACACTAATCTACTAAATATGGACATAAAAATTGTTGACTTAACCATTTCAGAACAAGATGCGTTTTTTTTCTCCCGCCTTCCAATGGTCATAATATTTTTAAATTCCTTTTTAAATGTTGTAGGCAACTGGAGAAAAACATCAAAATACAGTGGAACTGGAAAATAAAAAGTAATTCCGCCAAAGTTTTTCAGGTTTTGTATTTACGGCACTAATGACATGTTACCTTATTCAGTGATGCCAAATTTATATAGCATTTTTATGTTTCCTTTCTTTAAAAAAACACAAAAAAAAACCTGAAAAAAATATTTACATTGCCATATTCTGACTTGTAAAAGCCATCTTTTTTTGTGGGGCGAGCTGTATTCAATTTTTTTTTTCAATTACAGAATTCAGCATATGGGAAAGACACATTTCTAATCAACTGGGCATTTTCGCACATGGCGATACCAATATTTATATTTTTTTGTCGCTTTTTATTTGTAAAATGGGGAAAGGGGTAATTTGCATTTCTAATTCTTTTTTTTTTTTGGTAATTTCCACATTTTGGTAATTTAACTTTATTTTTAGCCCCCTTAGGTTACTGGAATATGCGTTCATTAGATCATTTATACTATCAGCATTTTGTATTAAAATTGCTGTGCTTCTATTGAGTCCTCTCGCAGGCAGGGCTTAATAGGAACTCTACAAGTCTCCTGGGTGCCATAGCAAAAAAAAAAAGGCTCCGGCAATCTACTGTAGAAACAGGAAGATGTTTGGCCACTGGGTGCAGCTCCCTCCTGATAAATTACCCCTCAGATGTCATGGTCTCAACTGACCATAGCATCTTAGGAGTTATCTCTAGAGATGAGCGAACGTGCTCGAAACGAGTACTGTACCGCTCGGCTCCCCTGCACTCGCATGGGCGCAGGCAGCAGCTTCCGTCCTCCTCAGGAGGATGGAAGCGGCTGCCTGCGCCCATGCGAGTGCAGGGGAGCCGAGCGGTACAGTACTCGTTTCGAGCAGGTTTGCTCATCTCTAGTTATCTCCAATACAGCAACTTTAAGTTCTAAAGGTCACTCAACAGAAACTTTAAGAGAAGTCGCACATGTTTTTGTGATTTTTCTGCAACTTTGAGACTCATGGCGCCATTTTCCTGCACAAATTAGTGGGCAAAACTATGAGGGAGGAAGAAGGATGCTTACATGACCCAGAGTTGTGTAAAGGAGTCATTTCATTTTATGGTACCAAGTAACATTTTAGGATTTACTGTCTAAGCACTTATTTCCTTATGTATCCCTAATGGTTGTGTATGGGAAACAAATGGTTCACTTTGGCAGTTGTAGTTAGATTCCCAGGGTGATGGGCTGGCCCAACTACCCGGTGATATGAGGTCTCTTCTAAGTAAGGCTAGAGGCAAAACTTACATGTGTGAGCTCTGGAGACGTAAGCCTGTAGAGAAGCCTAGTTCAGATAAAAGTCATCTCTGAGAACGGAATTTGCCAGAGAACTGAGAGAAATTACCCCTGAGGGGAAAGAGAAACTAACTTTTGGTTTTAGACCACTTTAGAGGCCATGCCTGGATTCAGACAATAAGGTACTGCTCGTTTACTATAAAAAGACTTTACTGTTGTGGAAAGGATATAGAGCTTTGAGAGGACACAACTGTGGTTATTTGGGGAGCTTGCAAGGTGTATTTAGAGTGAAACTCGGGAAGGACTACTGCCACCATCATTGTTTCTGCCAATGCATAGCTATTAGGAAAAGTCTATTTTGTGAAATGCCTCTGAACTGTGCCTATTACTTGTATATGAGCTATAACTCCCATCATCCATTCTAGTAAAGAGAATTGTAATTTATTGCAACTAAATGGGCTTGGTTATTGACTCCATCATCCACTCTCCAGCTCCATCATCTGCCATCCTGCCGTGCAATTATCGCAATAATCTATCTAATTTCAAAGGTGCCCCAATCACCACCATGAAGGAACCTCAGAAAGTCTATAGTGCACCCGAGGGAAGAAAGGCTGCACACTCTATTCATGGCATGGCCCTAAGGAGCGCTGGAGTGAGGACAGTTACCGTGAGCCACCAACACACCTATCATTGCAACAACTACCACTCCCCTCCTGACTCTCACCCTGTCTGTCACAGGACATGGACCAGCAATCACACTGTGGGTATAATCCTATGGATCAGCTGAGACTCATTTAATAAATAGCTAACATATGGAGCACCAGAGTCTTATACACCAACAATTTAGGGTTCAAATTGCTCACCGACCATAAAATGATCAGGGGTAGTCCAAAAATGTACACATCCCCAATACACTAGAACAGGGGTCTTTAATAGAGCAGAGGTCACACCCCTACCATGAGACCATATTCCATATCTGTTATGACACTGGCAGAGATGATCATACTTGTTAAGGATCCTCCTAGTGTTCTTTTTGATTTCCTCTCCGAATATCAACATAATGTAACGTAGTGAAGCAACTTCTAGTGTGCTTATTCTTCATGGCTGGCCTGTATAATACCTGAATACAAGAAGATCAAGGTGATCTCTGAGTGTTTGGGCAGAGGTGGGTTTTCGTTCCTTGTCAATGTTTTTGTGTTAGTCTTTATTTTTAGGCTTTCTTCTACCGTGTTGACATCTGATACTCATATAGTGCCCCATGGTAGCCACTTATTGGACATGCCAGTACTTTTGGAGTAGGTGGGTTACTCAGCACCTCATATACGGTAGTATTGTGGCTTTTCTGCATCCTGGATAGAACGCGTGTAAATGGCTAGGTAGGTGCTAGGTAAAACATGGCTGTGATTCCTGAACAGTTAATGAAAGTAAAGCTGAAAGTCTTCACTTTGACCACATCTTGTTTCATATCCATAGTGGAGGAGATCAGAGGTGAAACAATGAAATAATGAAAGTTGTGTCACTGTTCAAATATATCTGAGCACAACTATGTCTTCTTAGAACATATTGTAACAGGGTCAGTACCACAGGCCTGGGTGGTCGGCTGACGTGTTGCAAATAATTAAGAAAGGTAAGAAGGTGGAGACATGTAACTACCGACTGGTAAGTCTGACATCTGTGGTACCGTATGTAAAATAACTGGGGCTATTCTAAGAGATGACTTGCACAAATGATGAATAAATTAATAACTGACAACCAGTATGGATTTGCTCAAAACAGGTTGTGCCTTATCACCATGCTGGAGGAGGTAAGTGAAAATCAAAACCTTTTGATACTGTCCCCACAAGAGTCTGGTGCTGAATCTACAGATACCTATAGTGGTTGTCCGACTTCCAAAGTAACATCAACCAAGGCAAGAATGTGAATAACATAATAAAAGAAAGCCACTAACAGCTCTGAGGGTCCTATTCCAGCTGAATTCTGTCCCCAGTGGGTCAAAAGTTTGATGTCATTATGTGAACTGTTGCAGCCATACATAGGCCTCAGTGGTCATTTGCCTCCTAGGCTCTGTACTACTGAAATATGTACATCGTTCCTTACAGTATAAACCTTTATAATATGTATTATGAACAATGCCACAAACAGAGTCTGACAAGCCTAGATATGAAATCAGGAGCCTGAAAAGGCCCAGTCAATGGGAATTGTATTTTGTCTATTTGGTAGTAAATGTAATGTCCGTACAAATATGTCTTTAGCAATAGGGATGGTAGGGCCCCATTTCAATTTTTGCCTCAGGCAGCAGAAAAAGTTCATGGACACGCTTATGAGCTTAAAGCTGATGTTTGACCATGATCCTACAGACGGCAACTGAACACTAGAAGCTTCACGTGGATCCACATCTTTTATTGATTAGATATCTCAATATTAACCATTATGAGAGAAGCTTGGGTTAGCATGAAGATGTGCAACTAGACACAGAGACCTTGGAGATGCATACATTACTTAAAGGGGTTGTCCCAAAAATATTCTACAGTTTTCAAACCAGCACCTGATCTGAACACTTTTGTAATTGCATGTCATAAAAAATGTTGTATAGCTACTGAGTTATTCAATAACATGTATGTGTATAGGACCACTTAATTTCTTATCTCTTTAAACTATTCACTGAGTAGGCCGCACATGCTCAGTTTCAACTTTTTACTGCCCCCTGAGCTGTGATAGGGAGAGCTGAGACACGCCCCCTGAGCTGTGATAGGGAGAGCTGAGAGACGCCCCCTGAGCTGCAGCAGAAAAGACACTCCACTTGAGCTGTCAGCTTGATATAAATCTAGCAGAGCAATGAATGTGGAGATCTCTGGATCCATGTGAGGTACAGGGCTGGTTCTAGCTTTGTTAGAAAGATTGTCATGGACTATATGATAATTGATAATTGTCATTATCCTGTACCCCAAGTGTCAGTGTCATTATCCTGTACCCCAAGTGTAATTATCCTGTACCCCGACTGTCAGTGTCATTATCCTGTACCTCGAGTGTCAGTGTCATTATCCTGTACCCCAACTGTCAGTGTAATTATCCTGTACCCCGAGTGTCAGTGTCATTATCCTGTACCCCAAGTGTCAGTGTCATTATCCTGTACCTCGAGTGTCAGTGTCATCATCCTGTACCCTAAGTGTCAGTGTCATTATCCTGTACCCCGAGTGTCAGTGTCATTATCCTGTACCCCGAGTGTCAGTGTAATTATCCTGTATCCCGAGTGGTCATTATCCTGTACCCCGAGTGTCAGTGTCATTATCCTGTACCCGAGTGTCATTTCTGTACCCCGAGTGTCAGTGTCATTTCCTGTACCCCCGAGTGTCTTTCCTGTACCCGAGTGTCATGTAATCATCTGTACCTCGAGTGTCGTGTAATTATCCTGTTTACCCCGAGTGTCTGTCATTATTGTGTCATTCTGTACCTCCTGTAGTGTCATTATCCTGTACTGTCATCTGTCAGTGTCAGTTATGTTATCCTGTACCCCGTTAGTGTCATCCCCGAGTGTCAGTGTCATTATCCTGTACCGTGTGTCAGTGTCATTATCCTGTACCCCGTGTCAGTGTATATCCTGTACCTGTCAGTGTCATTATCCTGTACCCCGAGTGTCATCCTGTACCCAGTGTCAATTATTCATCTCTATCCCCGAGTGTCAGTGTCATTCCTGTATCCTGTCAGTGTCATTATCCGTACCGTCAGTGTCATTCCTGTACCCGAGTGTCAGTGTCATTACCCCAAGTGTCAGTGTCATTATCCTGTACGAGTGTCAGTGTCATTATCCTGTACCCCAAGTGTCAGTGTGTCAGTGTCATTATCCTGTACCCCAGTGTCATTATTATCCTGTACCCCGAGTGTCATGTCAATTATCCTGTACCCCAGTGTCATTATCCTGTACCCAGTGTGTCAGTGTGTCATTATCCTGTACCCCAAGTGTCAGTGTCCTGTACCCGAGTGTCAGTGTCATTATCCTGTACCCCGAGTGTACTGTACCTCGAGTGTCAGTGTATTATCCTGTACCCCGTACCTGTATCCTGTACCCCCAGTGTCCCTGTAGTGTCAGTGTCATCATCCTGTACCCTACCCCGAAAGTCATTATCCTGTACCCAGTGTCATCCTGTACCCCGAGTGTCAGTGTCATTATCCTGTACCCCGAGTGTCAGTGTCATTATCCTGTTACCCGAGTGTATTATCCCCCGAGTGTCAGTGTCATTATCCTGTACCCCAGTGTCATTATCCTGTACCCCGAGTGTCAGTGTGTCATGTCATCCTGTACCCCGAGTGTCAGTACGCTCCTGTATCCTGCTACCCCCAGTGTCATTATCCTGTGTCATTATCCTGTACCCCAAGTGTCAGTGTCATTATCCTGTACCCCAAGTGTCATTATCCTGTACCCGTAGTGTCAGTGTCATTATCCTGTACCCGAGTGTCAGTGTCATTATCCTGTACCTCGAGTGTCAGTGTCATTATCCTGTACCCCAAGTGTCAGTGTAATCCCCGAGTGTCATTGTTATCCTGTACCCCGAGTGTCAGTGTCATTATCCTGTACCCCGAGTGTCAGTATTATCCTGTACCCGTGTCATGTCATTATCCTGTACCCCAGTGTCAGTGTCATTATCCTGTACCCCAAGAGTGTCATGTATCCTGTACCCCGAAGTACCCAAGTGTCAGTGTCATTATCCTGTACCCCAAGTGTCAGTGTCATTATCCTGTGTCATGTCATCCTGTACCTGTCATCCTGCTGTGTCATTACCTGTACCCCAAGTGTCATGTACATGTATCCCTGTACCCGATGTCATGTCATTATCCTGTACCCGTAGTGTCAGTATCCTGTAGTACCCCAGTGTCAGTGTACATTATCCTGTTACCCCGAGTGTCAGTGTCATTATCCCTGTACCCCAAGTGTCATGTTCATTATCCTGTACCCTGTACGTGTGTCAAGTGTCATTATCCTGTACCCCAAGTGTCGTCATTATCCTGTCATATTATCCTGTACCCCAGTGTCAGTGTCATTATCCTGTACCCGTGTCAGTGTCATTATCCTGTACCCCAAGTGTCATTATCCTGTACCCCAAGTGTAGTGTACATGTAGTTGTCATTATCATTATCTGTACCCCAAGTGTGTCAGTGTATTATCCTGTACCCCAAGTGTGTCATTATCCTGTACCCCAAGTGTCAGTGTCATTATTATCCTGTACCCCAAGTGTCAGTTTTCATTATCCTGTACCCGAGTCAGTGTCATTATCCTGTACCCTAAGTGTCAGTGTCATTATCGTGTCAGTCAGTGTCAGTGTCAGTGTCATTATCCTGTACCCCGAGTGTCAGTGTCAGTTCAGGGTGTCAGTGTAATTATCCTGTACCCCGAGTGTCATTATCCTGTACCCCAAGTGTCATCCTGTACCCCAAGTGTCAGTGTCATTATCCTGTACCCCAAGTGTCATTATCCTGTACCCCGAGTGTCAGTGTCATTATCCTGTACCCCAAGTGTCAGTGTCATTATCCTGTACCCGAGTGTCATTATCCTGTACCCCGAGTGTCAGTGTCATTATCCTGTACCCCAAGTGTCAGTGTCATTATCCTGTACCCCGAGTGTCATTATCCTGTACCCCGCGTGTCATTATCCTGTACCCCAAGTGTCAGTGTCATTATCCTGTACCCCAAGTGTCATTATCCTGTACCCCAAGTGTCAGTGTCATTATTCCTGTACCCCAAGTGTCATTATCCTGTACCCGAGTGTCAGTGTCATTATCCTGTACCCCGAGTGTCATTATCCTGTACCCCAAGTGTCATTATCCTGTACCCCGAGTGTCAGTGTCATTATCCTGTACCCCAAGAGTCATTATCCTGTACCCCAAGTGTCAGTGTCATTATCCTGTACCTCGAGTGTCATTATCCTGTACCCCAAGTGTCAGTGTCATTATCCTGTTACCCCGAGTGTCATTATCCTGTACCCAAGTGTCATTATCCTGTACCCGAGTGTCAGTGTCATTATCCTGTACCCCGAGTGTCATTATCCTGTACCCGAGTGTCAGTGTCATATCCTGTACCCCAAGAGTCATTATCCTGTACCCCGAGTGTAAGTGTCATTATCCTGTACCCCGAGTGTCAGTGTCATTATCCTGTACCCCAAGTGTCAGTGTCATCATCCTGTTACCCCGAGTGTCAGTGTCATTATCCTGGTACCCCGAGTGTCAGTGTCATTATCCAGTACCCCGAGTGTCAGTGTCATTATCCTGTACCCCAAGTGTCAGTGTCATTATCCTGTACCCGAGTGTCAGTGTCATTATCCTGTACCCCGAGTGTTATTATCCTGTACCCCAAGTGTCATTATCCTGTACCCCGAGTGTCAGTGTCATTATCCTGTACCCCAAGTGTCAGTGTCATTATCCTGTACCCCAAGTGTCAGTGTCATTATCCTGTACCCAAGTGTCATTATCCTGTACCCCGAGTGTCAGTGTCATTATCCTGTACCCCCGAGTGTCAGTGTCATATCCTGTACCAGTGTCTTATCCTGTACCCAAGTGTCAGTGTCATTATCCTGTACCCCAAGTGTCAGTGTCATTATCCTGTACCCCGAGTGTCAGTGTCATTATCCTGTACCCCGGGCAGTGTCATTATCCTGTACCCCGAGTGTTATTACGGTTCCTGTACCCCGAGTGTCAGTGTCATTATCCTGTACCCCGAGTGTCAGTGTCATTATCCTGTACCCGAGTGTCAGTGTCATTATCCTGTACCCCGAGTGTCAGTGTCATTATCCAGTACCCCGAGTGTCAGTGTCATTATCCTGTACCCCGAGTGTCAGTGTCATTATCCTGTACCCGAGTGTCAGTGTCATTATCCTGTACCCCGAAGTGTCAGTGTCATTATCCTGTACCCCGAGTGTCAGTGTCATTATCCAGTACCCCGAGTGTCAGTGTCATTATCCTGTACCCCAAGTGTCAGTGTCATTATCCTGTACCCCAAGTGTCAGTGTCATTATCCTGTACCCCGAGTGTCAGTGGACCTGTGCTGTTATATGTTACATGTTATAAGGTTATAGCTATTATCTGTGGTAGATGTGTATGTTTGTGTATATTTAGGAGGACGTTAGAATTATTTGACTACAGAGCTTGAGATGGACTTGCTCCAGGTCGCTCCTGTTATCATATATTTTCCCAGAAATCCAGGTTCATGCTGACTGGTGTACAATACTCCTTATGCATAATTAGTGTCTTTCATAGGAAAACATAGTAGCCCAACTAAGGCATCTTACAGTTTTTCTTTAGATACAGTTTTTCTTTAAATACAGAGATTAGCGTGTGTGTCTCTTTTCCAGAGAAGTATTATGTGGCTACCATTAAAAACGTAATGGATGAATATAACTATTAAACTCAAGGACTATGGGAAGAGAGATCCACCTAATATTCAACTGAAAGTGAGACATACAATTTTTCATCTAAAACAGCTAGAATATTCTACCCATAATGAATTTGCCTCAATAAGACACCCAAGCTAAAAACCAAACAACCAGAATGTCTCAAGAGAAAATGACCTTGCTTAGGCTACTTTCACACTAGCGGCAGTCCTGATCCGGCAGGTGAAGGGTGCTGCCGGATCAGGCCTGCCGCAGGGACATGTGTGGAGCCGGAAGCGCGCTCCGGCCCTACACATGTCACACAGTACATACATACACACAAACACACATACACACAGACACACACACATATACACAGACAAATACACATACATATTTACATGCTCCCGGCAGGTCTCTAGAGCGCAGGAGGAACAGGACGGCGCGGACAGATGACAATTCCCCACAGCGCCCTCTGCTAAGCGCCGGGTGGAATTGTCATCTGTGCGCGCCGTCCTGTTCCTCCTGCGCTGTGGAGACCTGCCGGGAGCATGTAAGTATGTATATGTATATGTCTGTGTATGTATGTATGTATGTATGTGTGCAGGTGACGGATCCGTCATAAACTGCATTGAAAGTTAATGGAGGATGGATCCGTTCACCATTGTGTCACACCAAACGGATCCGTCCCCATTGACTTTCATTGGGGGTTATGACGGATCTGTCTTGGTGCGGATGCCTGGACCGGAGAGCAAACCGCAGCATGGTCTGAAGACGGAACAGAATGCTTTCAGGAGCCTCCGTTGTCTTCAGTTCAGTTTTGTCCCCATTGACAATGAATGGGGACAAAACTGAAGCGTTTTATTCCGGTATTGAGCCCCTATGACGGAACTCAATACTGGAATTATGAAACGCTAGTGTGAAAGTAGCCTTAGCTAACTGGTCTTGAAGTTTACTCTTTGTGGTGTTACTTATCATTAGGAGATCAGGAGTGTAGACAAGGAGCTGTGCTGGCTCAACAAGGATAGGTTGAGGTCTTCAATAGTGGAAGTTAGAACTTTATTGATGAATGGATGACGAGTTTTGGGGTTGGATCAACCCCTTCATCAGGTAGGTACATCAATGCTGATATTGCACAATCTTTGCACTGTAAATTGAGTTTTTTGGCGACAGAATGGCAGATTGACAGCTCCATCCCATCTTTCAGTAAGTGTACATTCACAGGATAAACATAAAATACCACAATAAGTGAGAGAATAAGATATTAGAAACCAGATTGATGACGGAAAACAGTAAAACCATAGATTAGTGGTTGAAACTATTAAAAATAATAATAGTAATACTATTCACATACAGCGCAGCAGCGCTCCTCCTGTCACACCCTGGATGGTAAGAAAATTACAAATGTGATGAAAATTATGGAAGAAACATATAAATAATTGTCAATAATCCTAAAATTCCATAATTTTAATCACATTTGTATTTTTATCTGCATCCTTTCCAGGGTGTGACAGGAGAAGCGTTGCTGCCCTCTAGTGTCATTACTCAGAATTATAGCCTGTGTGAATAATATTACTATCATTATTTTTAATAACTGTTTTAACAACTAATCTGTGGTTTTACTGTTTAATCTCATCAGCCTGGTTTCTAATATTGCATTCTCTGACTTAATGTGAAATTTTATGTTTATTCTGTGAACGTGTACTTATTGACAGATGTGTTGGAGCTGTCAATGTCCCATTCTGCTGTCCAAAAACACCATTTAAAGTGCTAAGTGCAATATCAGTAGTATATATTATATATATATATATTATATATATATATATATATATATATATATATAGAGTAACAGAAAGTCCAACAGCACAGAAAGTAGTAAATGTGGGTGCAGAAATCCTCCAGGAAAACTGGTATTGTATCCTCAAATGATAAATCCACAGAAAACGAGGCAGCACTCCAACTTAGGTGAAAAGGTGAAGACCCTTTATTACCCTTGGCAACGTTTCAGCCCAACACAATGAGGCCTTTGTCAAGCAAACAAACAATGTACAAACTAGGTTTATAAAGCCCAAGACAACATGGAGCGATGGAGAGCACGCGGGTCCCCCGCGCAGGCGCAGTGTCGTACCAGGGACGCTAGATTATATACACTCCACTGAATCACCAATGGTAAGCTGGATGATTATTTTATTGGTTTCTTAATGAAACAATCTAGTACACACAGCTGCAATGATGTGGGTGCGGTTGTTGTAGTACATACAGGTTTTATAACATGATCATGCACTGTTTGAAGCACTATAATGATGATGATTTTTCAAGTTTTGCAAATGAATCATGCTACACAAGGTGCAATATCAATTAATATATGTGATTTTTGCACTTCTTTTTTAAACATATGCACATTCTGAATTCACATGTTTATGTATATGCAATTAATTCACAAGTTTTTGTAATTCACCAATCATGTTGCTAATTAGCCAATAATATGTTGTCTTGGGCTTTATAAACCTAGTTTGTACACTGTTTGTTTGCTTGACAAAGGCCTCATTGTGTTGGGCTGAAACGTTGCCAAGGGTAATAAAGGGTCTTCACCTTTTCACCTAAGTTGGAGTGCTGCCTCGTTTTCTGTGGATTTATATATATATATTGGAAATGCAGGGAAAATTTTGAACCTATAGAGTCAATACGTTCATCCTTAATTAATAACTCACCATGTACAGGAATGCAGCCAAGATAACAGTTTTCAATGTAGTCTCCATGTCCTTTGGAAATTCAAAGATGACTTTAGAAGATGAGTTTGTCTCTTCCTCCTTAGTTATTTTGGTCAAAGGACAAGACTCTTTTACACTGAGAATCTGAGGAAAAGTAAGGGTATTAGACTCAGGAAACTTTCCAAAATTTTAATACCGATGACCTACCTTCTGGATAGGTGATCAGTATCTGATCGGTGGGGGTCAACACCCAGGACCCCCACAATCAGCTGTTTGGGAAGGCACTGGCGCTCCTATGACAGCCGTTGCTTGCTCCATGCTCGCCAAGCACAGTGCCGTAAATTTTATAGTGGCTGTCCTTGGTATTGCAACTCAGCCCCATTCACTTAAATGGGACTGAGATATACATAGACCATATGACCAATGGATGTGTCATCACACAGCATAGGAAAAGCTGGAGAAGGTTGTGTCGCTGATCAACCCCTTTAAAATTGGAAAAATCCTCCTGAAAATGTTTCTGTTATATTGTGGATTTTAAATCTATGCCTGAAGTAAATATGGTCAGTGCACAACTCGGGTGACTAAAGCTTATTTTAACTTTTTAAGGACTTTTAGTCTGTATTCCAGCGGTTTTAACTTTTTTTTTTTTTTTCCTCAATTCAGCTATATGAGACCTTGACTTTTGTGTTCCAGTTTTATAGGAACCACTTTTGGGTTTATATAGTGTATTGAATAACTTTTATTGCTTTATTTTTAGGGGCAAATAAAAAAATATTTTAAACATTTACCACAAGTGGCTGATCTACAGTTTAGCCAATGCGGTCAGCAGCCGCAAGTGGATGGGCATATTTTATGTAAGGGTGACCGCAGTCACCGCAACTTGGAAAGTGTGAGGTCTCAGAAACCTACATTCCCATTGACTTGAGTTCCTTACCACAGCATGGTCGCATCATGACCGTGCCATGTGGTTGTACCCTAAAAATACTTACAGTTACCAAACTTACCATTTCAGGTGACTACCTCTTGAAGCTCATCAACATGTCCACCATCGGAAAAAATATTGCCAATTGAGGCTTTATTCCGATGGTGGATGTAGAATGGAAAGGCTTGCGTTCCACTTTGGAGCGCATGGCCTATACTATAGGACAGGGATGACCAACCTGAGGCCCTCCAGCTGTTGCAAAACTGAAGGGTGATAGCTGTAGGCTGTCCGAGTATGCCGGGAGTTGTAGTTTTGCAACAGCTGGAGGGCCGCAGGTTGGGCATCCCTGCTATAGGAGAGTAAGTCTAGTGGTTGGACTTGGCAGAAGATGCGTCCCACGGTGAAACGCATCGCCAGAGACATACTCCAGGTGGGAGCGCACATGGAGGTAATTAAGAACAGGTGTAAGGGTGGGTATTAAAAAGCATGAGGGTTTTTATTCTTTGTGATATTTACATAAGCCTCTAAAGAATTCAGAGACAGAGATTTATGATTCAATTCTACCCAAAACAAAGTTGGAGAGGGACAAGATATTTTCAGGATAAAAGCCCATTATCAAGACAAAGCAAATAGAATCAGATTTGCTGATTGAAATGCATTGAGGGACATCTGGATGGGTACTACTTCTATTATGCGGACTAGTTAATATACAGGATGACTGTTGTAGGCTAGGCAACGTTCTTCCGAGTTTCTGAGAAAAATATATGACAATTAGCACATCTTACATCTGCTGCCATCAGATAAACTTAGGAAACCTAATTTAAATATGTTTCCAGGAAGCCAGAGGGACATTCCCTGGCCTACAATACCCCACACAGGTACTATTCATACTGAACAGAGAGTTATGCCATTCCCAGTACGTGTCTCATATACACATATTCTCCAAAATTGAGGTCACTTGTCAGGTAGGTTTGTATCTGTCTTCTACTGGATGAGTTAATGAAAAAACATTTCACCCCAATCCACATGAGTTCCATCCTGGGCTTGTAATTTTCCTTGAGCTTTGCTCACTGTAAAGAGATGTGTCCAGCACGTAGGGTGAAAAGCAATTTAACTCAAAATAACTTTTCTAAGGTTAAATTGCAGTAAAATCAAGACAATCACATGCAATATACTGTATGTTTCGAATCCAGAATATACTAAAAAAAATGTCGGTGTCTACATTTTCTGGAAACTTACCCTTCGAATAAACTTTTAAAAGGAACTCAGTAAAGCTTTATTTAGTTTTATTGCTTTTCATCTTACGTGCTGGATGAATGTATTCCTGAGCAAGATTGGTCTTTTTTCCATCTCACTAGGTCATGTGTGGCCAGGTTTCATCTACACAATGAAGTATTTAAGAAAGAGACCCTTATGTTAACCAAAAGTTTTCTTTAGGCACCCATAAAACGAAAGACTTGCTTAGAATATTCTCAAACCTTTTGTGTATTTTTTAATGTGGTCTGTAGATATTAACCATGTATGAAACAGAATGGCTATATTACATCTAGAGATGAGTGAATATATTCGTAAAGATTTGTTATTCGCACGGATATTTGCACACTCGTAAGTATTCGTTACTCAGCCGAGTAGCGCGTGAAATTTGTGGGGGGTTTTTTAACTCCTCCCTGCATGTTTAGCGCCTATTTCTTCACCAATAAACATACAGGGAAGCCTGGGGGACCTCCTACCATGACCTACTACCTTTTCTACGTGTCTAGGAGTGATTGGCTGCCTGCATCAGGTGACCTCCTATTATATATATGCGTACGCCTGGGGCTCGGATCACACACCTTGTGGTTTTAGGAGAGAGAAAGAGTGTGCGTGTGATAGGGATAGCGAAAGCGTACGAAATCTCAGAAAGTTGAGTGACAGCTTCTCTAAGTGGTAATGGTTTCACTGTCTTGAATTCATACGCAACAGTGTATAGAGTAAATTATACGTAGCAATAGCGTACGCTTTATCGGACAAGGTCCTGTCGCTCCTTGCACTGTCTCTGCCTGCTCCAAGCATGCTGCCCCTGGTGTTCCCTATCCATTTCTGTGGTGTTTCCATCACTTTCAGAGGTTTTCAGGTGTTTAGGCAACCTTGCCTGCGAAGAACTTGGGTCCCCTGCAAAAATGCTCGTATCTCCCATTGACTTCAATAGGGTTCGTTATTCGATACGAATATACGAACTTTTGGAAACGTTTGTACCGAGTACCGAGCACACGAGCATATCGCTCATCTCTAATTACATCTTCATAGGTGACTTGGATGTAAGTCTGTACAGAACTGGGGAAAGGAACCAAGAAGCCAGGATAAGGTACAATGACAGCAACACATGGCTGATGGGAATCAGAGCTCAGATCTAGAGCTGCTTTGGTGACATAGATATATAATATAGTTGTGCAAAGTGTAGTGGCTCACCACTTGATAGAGAATGAATTGAGAGGTGCACTATCCAAGACACACCCTAAGTCGTATATTTGCAATGCTAGGAAATTCAAACTTTCTCTTTGATAGGCACACTCACATATGGGTGAATAAATGGATTAGATACTGAAGGATAAATTTAAAACCTTAAAAGGTTATTCTCATTTTAGACAATGGGGGCATATCGCTAGGATATGCCCCCATTGTCTTATAGGTGCGGGTCCCAGCGGTGGGACCCGCACCTATCTCTAGAACGGAGCCCCCGAAATGAATGAGGGCGCACTGCGCATGCGCAGCCGCCCTCCATTCATTTCTATGGGGCCGCCGAAAATAGCCGAGCGCTGGCTCGGCTACTTCCGTCGGCTCCATAGAAATGAATGGGAGCCGACCGCGCATGCACGGCCCGGCTCCCATTCATTTCTATGAGCGGCGCGGGGAGCTGCGCCTGGTGGTGGCCGGACCCCGGGAAACCTGGGGTCCTCCAGGCGCAGCGCTCCCCCGCTCCGTTCTGGCTATAGGTGCGGGTCCCAGCGGTGGGACCCGCACCTATAAGACAATAGGGGCATATCCTAGCGATATGCCCCCATTGTCTAAATTGAGAATACCCCTTTAATTTATTGTGTCCAAAAAATTAAAAAGAAGAGATTATGAAAGATAAAAATCAAGTAAAATAAAATTGAGTAGGAGTATTTCTAAAATCCGACATATATATGTACTCTTCCAGTGATCCTATAAATCAATTTCAACGCTGAATTATTATTATTATTATTATTATTATTGTATATCTATATGGAAGTAGGATTTGGTAGGTATATTGTAGTAGTATTTGGTAAATCTATACATATATATATATATATATATATATATATATATATATAATTTGGTTTTCAGCTGCCATAAATAAGTATATGTGCAAAATAGTACAGTATATACAAGAGGTATACAAAAGATATTGGACCAAGAGTAGAGATGAGCGAGCATGCCCGTCCGAGCTTGGTGCTCGTTCGAGTATTAGGGTACTCGTAAGTGCTCGCTGCTCGGACGAGTATCTCGCCATACTCGAGGAAATGGCAACTTCCGCATCGTGCTTTTTTGGCGCCTATAAACACAGCCAATCACAAGCCAGGAGACTCTACGGTACACCCAGCATCACGTGGGGCCCTTACATGTCGATAGCAGGGGTTGGCTGGCCTGATCAGGTGACCCTGGAATATACGGCTCAGATGCCGTCTGGATGTCGTTAGGGATAGAGCTGCTGCCTTTCAGGGAGAGTGTTAGGGCCTGCATTTAGTTCTCTGTTAGGCAGGAATCACCCATAAAGAACCCAACAGCCCTTCTAAGGGCTAGAATAAATTTTTTTTTGTCTCCTGGCTTGGCAAGCTGGCTGGCATATGTAGTGCAGCTATCGCCATATCTAACCCTGTTTTTTTTTTTATTGTTCTATCTCAGTGATACAAATCCATTGCACACAGCAGTGTGGAACCATTCTGTGTGTCACAGTTCAGCACTGACTCACTCCAATCCATATATACTGTCCAGGTGACACTTTCTGTACGTCACACAATACAACCAAGTCATTTGCTACCAATATCATCTACAGCTTGATCCAGAAAACTCTCTGTGCGACATTTGTCTGGGTCGCAGTCTAAATAGCCACTGTTAACAGGGTGTCAGTCAGTTCTACCATAGTTCCTGCACGTCACGTTCCCAAAAAAACAAAATTAAAAAAAAAATATAAAAAACAAAATATAAAAAAAAATTAGTTTTTTAGTTGTTTTAGCTCAGTGATACAAATCCATTGTACTCAGCTGCGTGTAACCTTTCTGTGTGTCACAGTTCAGCACACTAGCTCCGATCCGTATATACTGTCCAGGTGACACTTTCTGTACATCACAGAATACAACCAAGTCATTTGCTACCAATATCATCTACCGCTTGATCCAGAAAATTCTCTGTGCGACATTTGTCTGGGTTGCAGTCTAAATAGCCACCGTTAACAGGGTGTCAGTCAGTTCTACCATAGTTCCTGCACGTCACGTTCCCAAAACAACAAAATTTAAAAAAAAATATAAAAATCAAAATAAAAAAAAAAAAAATTTTTTTGTTGTTTTAGCTCAGTGATACAAATCCATTTTACTCAGCTGCGTGTAACCTTTCTGTGTGTCACAGTTCAGCACACTCGCTCCAATCCGTATAATCTGTCCAGGTGACACTTTCTGTACGTCACTTAATTCTACCAGACTGAACAAGTTTGTGGGTTTTAGTACACCAGGCCCGTTTAATTTTTTTTTATATATATCATACACTTATATACAAAAATGTTGAACCCCAGGGCTAAGGGTCGAGGACGAGGGCGTGGGCATTCAATTACTGCAGGGGGCAGAGGCCGTGGTCCTGGGCAGGGTGAGACAGTACCTGCTGATGAGGGAGATGTGGAACGCCGCAGAGCTACACTCCCTAGCTTCATGTCTCAACTAACAGGGACACGTGGTAGAGGACTGTTGAAACCACAACAGTGCGAACAGCTGATCTCGTGGATTGCGGACAATGCTTCAAGTAATTTGTCCACCAGTCAGTCTTCCACGCAGTCCACCCACGTTACCCAAGGGAGCACTCCTCTGGCTCCTCCACCTCAACCTCATTCCCCCCAGTCTGCCCCCTCCGAGGAAAATTTGGAATGCGATCCGGCATACTCTGAGGAACTGTTTTCTGGACCCTTCCCAGAGTCACAAACCACTTCTCAGGTTGCTGCTGACCTCGTTCCCGATGCCCAAGTTTTCCAACTGTCGCAGTCTGTGTGTGATGATGATGATGATGATGATGATGACAATGTTGACTTAGTGGAAGAAGTTTGTAAAGAGGTGTCGGACGATGAGGAGACACGGTTGTCAGACAGTGGTGAAGTTGTTGTTAGGGGAGGAATTCCGAGGGGGGAGCAGACTGAGGAATCGGAGGATGACGAGGTGACTGACCCAAGCTGGGTTGATATGCCGAGTGAAGACAGTGCTTCTGAGGCTGAGGCGAGTGCTGCACCAGAACAGGTTGTAA